>CAHIKZ030000802.1:735000-902500 GCA_903632075.3 Acanthosepion pharaonis
TTATAATGCACGCAGGTATATAAGTGTGTGTATTTGCTTCTATATGCGCACATATGTGTCCGTCTGTGTGTGTCCTGTTCGCTGTTAACATGTCCTACCATCCAACCATCCATCCATCCATCCACCCCTTAATTCTCGATCTGGGCTCGGCCATTGTTATCACTTGTCATTTTGAAACTGTCTTACAGATGCACAGATCACTGTCGGGCTCTCTCACTTAGCCATCACCATCTCTGCTTCTCTCTTGATGAAGGCACCTCGCTATTCCCGTCCGCCACTTCCACATATTCTACGTTTGGCTAGCGTCTCGTAATTGTAGGTAATTTGATGCCATTTACCGCTGCAAGGGACACAGGACGAATGGCATTGGAATTATTGCATTTCTTCTTCTTCTTCTTCTTCTTCTTCTTCGTTTTCCCTTGATACACGCTTGTTTTTACCTCCTTCATTCAGTCCAGCTCGTCTTTCATCTTTCTTTTTTTTAACATTTACCCTTTACTCTTTCATTCTCTCTTCTCCCGTTCTTTCCTTTATCTACTTGACTTTTTTCTTTCTTTCGCCTCGTTTTATTCCTCCTCCTTCAAGATTTTTCTTTCATCTTTTCTTTTTCCCTGCACCTTGTCGTCGTCATCACAACTTTCCTTTCACACCTCGTTTCTAACATTCCTTAGTTCGAATCTTTTTGCATTAATTTCTTCTTCATTTCTTCTTCTTCTTCTTCTTCTTCTTCATGATATTCATGCTCTTTCTCTTTCCTCTTCTTCCTCCTTACCACCCTTCTTCTGCTCTTCCTTCTTCTCTTCTTTTCTTTTTTTCTATTTTTTTCTTGATCTTTTTCTTCTTTTTTCATCCTTCTTCTACGTGTTTCTCTTTCTTTTACTTCTTTTTCTATTCCACTTTTTCTTGCACCTGATCTTCCGGCACATCGCCTTTCTTTTTAATTTTGTTCTTTCTGTTCCTCTTTCTTTTTCTTCTTTTCCCATTCTTCCTCATCTTCACCCTCCTCCACCTCTTCTTTTCCCATTCTTCCTCCGCTTCACTTTCCTCTTCCTCTTCTTTTTTCCCATTCTTCCCCTCTTCTCCCTCCCCCACATCCTCTTCTTTTTCTTCTTTTCCCATTCTTCCTCTCTTCTCCTCCTCCTCCTTTTCTTCTTTTATCATTATTTCTCCTCTTCATACTTCTCTTGTTTTTTTCTTCTTTCCCATTCTTCCTCTCCCTTCAACTCCTCCTTTTTCTTCTTTCCTATTCTTTTTTGCTCCTGATCTTCCTTCTCGTTTCCCTCATTTTATTCTTTATGAGCCTCTTTCTTTTTTCTTCCTCCTTCTATATTTCTACTTCTTCTTCTTCTTCTTCTTCCAGATCTTTCTGCTCTTCTTTTTCTTCTTGTATCGCTCACCTTCCTATCATTTTATCTGCGTCGCTCATGTAGTCGAGTTCCGCGCCGGCTCCCAATAGGCGGCCCTCCGATCGTGCCTCTGAATCATGTTCTTCCTAAGAGGTTTTTCTGTCATTGTCACTGGATATACTCATATACACAGGCTTGTAGGAGTAGTTGCATTGGTGCACATACGCATGTCCATGAGTTTCAGGGTAGTGGGTCGAGACGAGGGGTGATACTCAATGCAATTTTACCAAAATCGATCGGTTTTAAGTGTCCGCTTAACTATTGTGCTGTCAATCATGTCAAAAAGGCAGCGTGAGATTTGGGGGGATATGGGGGGAGCAACAGAAATTGGCTGGCTATAGAAACTGAGGATAGAGTGAAGAACATCGAAAAGGAGGGACAAAGGGAAATGGTGTGGGGAGGGAGGCGACATATAAGAATAAAACTATCAAGGTTTGTGTAAGGGAGGGGTTACTAGAGAGAGAGACGGGATGCGTTGTGTATTTTATTTGATAAAAGAAAGGAAAGAAAGAAAACGAATATATTCAATGAAATTGGAAGGAAAGGAAAACGTCTACCTCCCCCCCCGCACACCCCTTCGAAACTGCAGACAGTACGAAATACCTCCATGCCAAATATAAATCCAATACTAACACATCTATATATCATATCTATCGCAGAACATTTAAAACTTACTGTATATAGGTCGATTTGGTTAATAGGTCACCTTTTGAGTTGGGGTTAAGAAGATTCCGTATACAAGACTTATGTACCAATCAGTCCCAGGGTTTTTTTTTGACAGTAATGAACAAGAAATCATTTTAACAAAGTTCTCTATTATATAGTATCGAAAATAAAAGACATCTCGCAAAGAACAGAAACGAGATCTCGCAAAGAATAGAAAGGAGATCTCACTAAGAATACGTGGCATTCTATATAATCTAAGAAACATCTTGCCTGCAAGACAAAATACTAAAAGTAAAACAATTAGCATTTAATTTCGTGGCCGGACATTTGGCCGACTCACATTTGAGAGAACGGACATTTATTCATCAGTACGTTTTTGACTTTCATCAGCCTGGTTAATGCTAACCTCTATGAGAACATCTTGGTCACACATTTTCCAAAAACATGAAGTGGAACGAATATATCGTATCAATACAATATATTCACGATATATATATATATATATATATATATATATATAGTCTGCTGCGAGCAAAGTCGGTTCACTATCACATGCTAAACAATTTTTCTTCCCAGAATCTCTCATGCACATTTATAAGTCTACCATTCGTCCATTCTTGATGAAGTCCAAAAGGAGAATCTGCAATATTATCGGTCATGATATGCCATCTCGGTTTCAGTCACTTTCCAACTGTCGTAATGCAGCTTTGTTGTGCCTTTTCTATCAATTCTTCCAAGGAAACTATTCTGATGAGCTTTTCTATTTCGTCCTCCCATTTCAAGAATTTAAGCGCAGTACTAGACTGGCTGATAGGTTTCATAATTCCACTGTTAAAATTGATAGTTGTAACATAAAGTTATATGTTAATTGTTTTTTCTTCTGCACTTACCTGATCGTGGAAATCTCTTCTGGCTTCTTGCTTTTCTGTCAGCTACGATCTTCAGAAATTTAAATGCAATCTCGATCATCATCTTCTGTTTCACTGAAGCCTGTTCTTCTATTGTTCTTTTCTATTTCTTTTACATTCAATAACCCTTTACTTCTTAGCAGCTTTTATCGTTTGTTTGGAGTGAAATGATAAAAAAAAGAACATCAAATGGGAAAGGGATCGTTGAAATTCCTGGAGCACATGAGAAAAGAAGGTCTTGAAAATTTGACACTCACAGGACATATTAAATTATTATCAGCTACAAGTTTGCATTCTACTTTGCCAGTCGAACTTAATCAATGTAAATATCTGTCTGAAGAAGAGAATAGAAGGCTCGAAACATCTATCAGCATTGAATATGCGATACAGTTTCTACTTCAATTTAAATGTCAATCATGTGGTGCAGTCATTTTTGACTTCATATATATATATATATATATATATATATATATATATATATATATATATATATATATATAATATTAGTGGTTAATATACACATACATATGCAATCATATATCTAAAATATATAAATATATATACATACAGACATACACATACATATATATATGTATAAAAAATAATTCCAAGAGGATAGAATCTAGGTAGAACTCAATGTCCAGGACCGAGTAAGGATATAATAAAAAGGCTTAAACATTAGCCTTGTTATATATATATATATATAAACAACAAATCGGCAGTTTGTGAAATAAAACATCGGCCAAAGTTCTCCCGTGATCAGAGGGCGAAATACCCTACACACGTTGCAAATGATATGGATACAGGATGTGTTCTTGAAGTAAACCCAATGCAATACTGAGATGTATGTCGCGCTAGGGCCACTTGACACGGCCTGATACCTGGATCAACTCCAAAAGCCTGTAGAATGTGTTTGTCGTAGTCAGGTGTACGAGCGAATCTCGGTCTTCCTCGAGAAGATGTTGGTGTTACGGATCCTATCTCAGCAACGCGACGATAAACAGCAGCAAATGTTGGATGACTTGGTTTGCTTAGGTCCGGAAACACAATCTGATACAGCCGTGCAGCCTCGCGCCCATTACTATTTGCGTGAACGTATGTAAAAATCATATCTGCCTGCTCCCGACATGAATATCCTGCCATAGTTAAACGGAACACTTCTCAGTTAACTCACTACTACACACGTTATACGTTGAAGACAGATTCGCCACAAATGTACACGAATGACAAATGTAACCTAGTCCTAATCGAAACATAGCGCTATCTATCGTAAGCTTTCTTTAAACTTAACAATTGAAAAATGAAGGATTTGTGGACATATGTTTATATAAACATTTGTTCTTGTTTTGGCGTGAGGAAGTTTGTAAAAGTACTTTTGATACAACATGTATGTATTGGAATTTTTATTATCAGGCTTCATGAGTGAAGTAATTTTACTACACAAAACCATATATGTATATCGATGACTTTTACATTGACATGTTTCGACTATTATCTGTCTTCATCAGTAAAATGATTGTATTTCACAAGAAAGAAATTGACATTAACATGATGAAACCTGATTCGCAAAACGCTTAATCTCTACTCCCATCATATATATTAACGATAGATAATTTTACCGTAACCATATATATGTATTCAATCGCATATATAAATCACACATACACACACAGATATATATGTCTAGCCACATTGATGAGCTGTGATATAGCGAAACAGTCTGTGAATGCCGATATATGTGGTGCAGTTCAATTTATATTATAATGAATCATTCCTACAAAAATAGATTAGTAAAGTTAATGATATAAAATGGTGAAATCCCTTCGAGAACAGAATTTTAAAGGTGCATTAACCTACCAATCACTCGATGAATGATATCATCCTTATTTTTAAAAATTATAAGCTGTATAAGGTCTTTCTTTAATACGCAAGTACTTTCAACTCTACATTCAGTCATCTTCAGGGATGGAAATTATTTTGTTTTTGGTAAAATTCAGGTAGCATCCGAGACGAAAAAATTAAATTCGAATCGAAATATGTTTTTTTAAATGTGTTATTGTTAACAGATATAAACTTTTGAAGCGTGCAGTCCAAACGCTAAGGTTGAATTTTTTGAAAATTTAAAAGAGTGCGTTTTTTTTACTGATATGGCAATTTGAGAATTTTTGTTGTTGTTGTAGGAGTTTATCAAGCAATTCGACATGAACTAAATTGTTCAATATATAGAGTAATGTCTCAGTTATATATATACATATATATATATATATATATATATATATATATATATATATATATATATATATATATATATATATATTGCTTCATTAGTGGAAAGTTATATACATAATTACAATCTATCCTTCTGTTTGGTTTAGAATACCAAAGATCACGTAACCAACCCGCGGGAAAGAAGCCTAAACTGACTTGACTGTCGTAATTATATTTAGTAAGAACTTATCATTGGTACAATGACGAATGTGTTAACATTAATTTCATATTGTATAATCTTTCTTGGATCGTAATTACATCTAGCCTAACCATATTTGGCAACTGAATCAATTCCGCTGGCATTAATTCGACGGAAATAAAATTGGCCATGAATATTTTTGCTTAGTATCCGACCCATCCTTAAATTCTTTAGAGACAGGCCAATGTAGAATATCCGGCGTCAAGCGGGCGTTTGAAAGCAAAGTCTAATTTCAGCTATTTCATATTTTTGTTTCTTTTAGATGCAAGACTAATCTAATTACATTATAAATTATACTTCAATTTTAATTAAATGTGACCGTTGTAAATTCAATTGATTTTGTTTGTTTTACAATGATTTTCTTAAAACTAATTTTGCATTCAATATCACGTCTATCTATCTATCTATCTATCTATCTATCTATCTATCTATCTATCTATCTATCCAGCAACTTATATGCATATATACATAAACACACACACACACACGCACGCACACGCACACACACACACATATATATATATAATGATTAGAAGGCAAAAGATTAACTTTTCTTTACCAACGCGTTTAATCCCCAGTGGTATTTTTACGCTTTCCTTACACAGATAGCTTTAAGTATATTTTAGAGCGTTCCCACATTTAATACATAATTTAATTTTACATTTCTCCTCTACAGTATTTACATTAGTCGGACTATTGTCCTTATCTTTGTCGCCATATTTGTCACACCGTTTCGGCCGTTGTACGCTCCGGCCTTCTTCAGGTGGTTGGAATTTTGAACTGAACCCTTTATTTCGATCACTGGGGTAGACTGTTCTAGTTTCACGTGCCATGTTTGATGGATGTCAGTTATCAGTTATCTCCTGCTAATTTTCCCTCTGAAAGTTCTCCACTGCCTTAACCAGGAATTGAACTCACCTTCTTTGGGTCTGTCACTGGATCTAACCAACGCCTTCATCCACTGTGCCATGTGTCCTTGAGGCGTTTGTTAGATCCAGTGACAGACCCAAAGAAGGTGAGTTCAATTCCTGGTTAAGGCAGTGGAGAACTTTCAGAGGGAAAATTAGCAGGAGATAACTGATAACTGACATCCATCAAACATGGCACGGAACTAGAACAGTCTACCCCAGTGATCGAAATAAAGGGTTCAGTTCGATATTCCAACCAATTGAAGAAGGCCGAGCGTACAACGGCCGAAACGTTGTGACAAATATATGACAAAGATAAGGACAATAGTCCGACTAATGTACATACTGTACATAATACCTCATCTCAGAAATATAGACAGATTTCTGCTCTACTTCCCAAAATTCCCATATTATCCTCATGACCTTCCTCAGTAGACGAAATGTCATGGTAAAAAAAGTTGTCTTTTATTATACATATTATCACTTTTCTTTTTCTTATCTATCTATCTATCTATCTATCTTTTAAAGTATGGATATGCATCTATATTTAATAAAGTGTCAATTTTTTGTAGATTATTTAAATCCGAAATATTTTTTAACGCAAGAAAAATTATTTTAATTTGACAATAAATATCGTATTAATAATTTTGAGAATAACAATGATTTCCCCAGATACACGTTCAACTATTTAAATGGGTGGGTGAGAAGAAGGAGAGTCATACCAACCCAACGCTATATGCTCGTAAGTGAATGTAATGGACACGACTGGGATTCGAACTCGCTTCTCCGATTTCTCATCACGAACCGTTATCCACTACACCTCGTACACATCCACGTTTACATCAATTGGTCAGCCATCTAATCAAAGTCAGATTTTCGATATTCATCATTGTATTCAGGAAATTGCATATCGTTTAAAAGAGGCATAAGCAATCTTTCCGAGCAGTGGGTCGCTTGATCTATGGCTCACCATGCAAGGCAGGCCGCACTAACAAAATGATCCAAGGTAATTCTTCGTAGTCGGTACCTTATCTATTTTCACTACAGAAAACCAACAGTATATATCTTAGAAATGGTAGGAAAGTTTCATTTTTTAGAAAATATTTTTTTTATAATTAAAAAAATTTTTTTTAGCCGAATTCATTTAGAGTCTTTACCTTTTTCTTTCCATCACTTTTGAAAGTAGGTATTTCACAGTGAAAAAAAAAAAAAAAAAAAAATGCTAAAATTCCCAGCACCCCTCTGCTGTGCGCATGCGTAGTCCTACAAACATAACAAAATTAGTCCGATGAAATCTTTAAGGATAAAACGCGTCACAAGTAAACTTTTTACACTTTGTCATGAAATTTTCCAATATGCTCCTGAAAAATTTATTTCGGTTGAGATCTCTGGGGAGGAAGTGTGGGTTTGTAAACAGTGACTATTACGGCTGATAATGCAAGACTCTTCGGTAAGAGCGAATCGAGTCCTCTCAGTCACTGTGTGTTTATCTAACAATAAATAAGCTTAAATTCACCTTCATCCCTACTGTGTGCCAACGGCTTAGTAGAATCCCCAACTGACGCCAATTCAGTCGGGTTTCTATCATAGCTCGAGGCAACCGGACGTCTAGCCACACTGATGAGCCGTGATACATTGAAACAGTCTGTCTGTGGATGACAATATATATATATATATATATATATATATATATATATATATATATATATATATATTGTATCCTTAAAAGGTTACAAACAAATGTGGTACTCGAGTGAAAGGAACAGCAACACGGTCGCAGATGAAAGAAAGAGAGGTTTGTTGTAAAAGAGAATACACTGCTGTAAGTCAGGGAATCGGTCAGCAGGCTAGTAATGCCCGAAGCAATGTTATTTACCTTACCTCACAGCGAGGAAGAATGTTGCACAAGGCCTTTTTTAATGCAGGGTAAAACCGAGCCTGTGGGCTCGGGCAAAAATTCCCCGTCGGGTAGCTGTCTACCACCCCAGACGAGATTTTGCCGTTCAGCAAAGCCACGTTTGGGTTCCTCCCCGCACGAAGGCAGAGAGTTCGACTAGCACAGCTGGAGTCGAATCTCCACCTAATTACCGAAGCAAGAATATATGTCAACCGCCCCATGCGGTCAGGTGTGGCACAAGGCCGAATTTAACAGAGGGGTATCCGAGCCGGTAGACTCGGTCAAAAATTCTCCGTAGACCCCGTAAAAAACGGAGTCGGGTAGTCAGCCCTAAGTGTTGTGTTGACTTCAATGTTCACTTTTATATTTACCCACGCTCTATATCCGATATTGAGCACTTTATCCTATAAATATAGCACATCTTAAGACTATATTTCTTCCTATATATATATATATATATATATATATATATATATATATATATATATATATATATATATATATTCTCAGAAGGAGTGTATCCGTAGAAAAGACAAAATGAATAAAAAGAGACAAGAGAAAAAAAAAAACATACTTAGCTGATGCCCTTTGTCCTTTGAGGGTCTTTATCAGGGCAATGTAGAATTTATTATGCTGCACGTGTTTATATACACAGAGGCGAGGATGTCATTGGTTTACCAAAGCTTGTAAATTTGAGAACGTTCAGGTGGTTGAAAGGTCAGTCAAAACATGTGGAGGGCTGTGTCCGAATTCAAAGTCTAGTGAAAAGTAAAGTGAAAATATTTTTTTAAAAATGAATATTCCTTGTATTATGATTAGATTGTTATGGTATAAGATAAACTTATCTGATGTGCATTTTCAAAGGCTGAAGTGATGGATTTAATTGTTTTCTTTTGATTTTTCAGTATATTTGTTGTTGTGCATGTTGGCTTGGGAAATCAGTTATTCTTTCAGGAAAGGTAAAATTGGGAAAAACTTTTATATATATATATATATATATATATATATATATATATATATATATATGTGTGTGTGTGTGTGTGTGTGTGTGTGTGAATGAGTAGATGCGTTAGGTTCGCCTATCGCTTGATTCATATACCTCCTTGCTCTTTTGAACAGGAGTAGAGGTTTATCCCTTGTTTTCTGTTTAGGGTTGGCTTCCGGTCCCTACTAAATTTTCCTTGAACTCTATACTTCTAAAATCTCCCCCTAAATTTTTAAACTTTTGCAGTTTATTTATTTATTTTTCACAAGAGGTGTAGATAGGGTCACCTACCGTTCGGGTCATCATACTTCGTACTTCACATTTGAACAGCAGTAGAAATAATTATCCCTTGTTTTCTGTTTAGGATTTGGTTCCCTTTCAAATTCTACTTGAACTCTTTACTAAACTCTGAAATTTATACTTTTATAGGGTTTCTAATTCCTTCTAAAGTGTCTTTCTTCTCTTTCACTTCCAATAGTCTTTTGCGTCTTAGTGGCATTATCGCCTTGCTTGTGGTGAATTGATTATTACATAAATGCATACATGCATATATATATATATATATATATATATATATATATATATATATATATATATATATATATAAAGTTTAGTTTTTAGTTCGAAACATGGCAATTTCTGTGTCGCAATGAATAGATATTATTAAATAATAATGTCGTAATAATAATATATATATATATATATATATATATATATATATATATATATATAATTTAAATGCCCATTAAGGAATTGTATTCCTGTTCAATCAAAATTTGTAAATAATTATATAGGCCACACTACAACATGTTTGACACGCAGACTAACTCTATACCTTTTTGACCATAGCTCAATTAGATCTCATTTAAATATTCATGGAGACCTACCGGACAATATCCGGAACATTCTTGTTGACAAAACTAATATAATAGCATCATCTACATGCAAATAAAGGCTAAAAATAATGGAAGCCTTATTAATAAAAACAAAAAAAAAATACACTTAATAATACTAACTTTGAACATGGACACAATATCTTGACCGTGTTTTGAAAAATGAAAACATTTTATAAAACATAATACAACAAACTATTTCTTATTTAACTGTTAAACTATTTAATCTTTGAAAAATGGTTAAATGAATAGCCGAAAGCACTCGGATAAAAAGAGCATTCGGACAGTTTTTATATTATTTATCACCCGAAAAGAAAAAAATTTAGATCGCATGAGAATTTGTATAAAAACTAGATAAAATTATCATATTCAATGAAATGTGCATGAAAGAAGGATTGCTGCCAAAACACACACACACACACACACACACACACACACACAGACACACACACACACACACATATATATATATATATATTTCAAACTCGTGTATACGAGACGCGGAAGCGAAAATCGCGTCGCAGCTCGTGACGCGATTTTGGCTTCCGCGTCTCGTATACACGAGTTTGTTGTTGCTTTGAAATTTTCTTGCAACAAAAACAGACTATCATTATTGTTTCGTCCGTGTATTGGTTGATATATATATATATATATATATATATATATATATATATATATATATATATATATAAATGGGTGGATGGCATTAAATAATCTGCAGTTGGTACCTAACCCGTAGAAAACGAATCAATCAGTAATATATTCTTACAATCAAAATCTACTAAATATCATCAATAAAAATGAATACCTTCGGGCCTACCATCAAATTCACACATGAACATAAAATAAACAAATATCTACCTTTAAAGTTTACCGGAAACTCCAAAGCAAAAAAAAATTAATCGACTTAATCGAGAGAGAGAGAGAGAGAGAGAGAGAGAGATAGCGAGAGAGAGAGAGAGAGATAGAGAGAGAGAGAGAGAGAGGACGAAGAAAATACCGCGAAGTGGGCTCTAAATCCTGAAATCCAAAATCGTATAGGCATAACCAAAAGCTAATCAGAATATTAACAAACAAAAAAATATCATTAGAAACAAAGAAAAAAGTACTCTACTGTTGCATGATATCTATCATCATATATGGCACTGAATATTGGACAATCATCTCAAAAGAAAAAGAAGATGAAGAAGAGACTTGAAGCAACAGAAATGTGGTTCTACAGGGGGATGATGAGGATACAATGGTCAGTATACGTGTGTAACGGCCAAGTTTTAGAGAAAATGCAAACAAAAAGGACACTTCTAATTAACATCAGAAAAAAGAGAGTTGAAATTTCTAGGGCACAATGAGGAAAAAGGGTTTGGAAAATCTGATACTCACAAGACTGATTGGAAATGTACCTTCTAAGTTAACACTCTCAACTTAACTCATTTTTCGAGGGAATGAAGTCTTGAAGGGCCATCCTTTTTTGAACTTCATGGTCTGGCGCTACAGAATCACAAAAATAACAGAAACCACATCACTTGAGGACTTTCAACAGCCAGTGCTACTGTCAGTTGAAATTTATAAAATCTTTCTATGAAAATTGTTTTAGAAAAATAGGTTTTTCACGTCCAGTAACTGTTATCGCTCTTTCTAGTGTTGGCTAGCAGCCCTACCCAGCTGGTCGATTAGAAAAAGCGTTCAATTAGAATGGACCAAAAACAGCATCATGTTTAGATGTAACAGTCTATCTTCTTCAATTACTTTAAAGTACTTTCATTAAAAACATTTTGAATTAATGCATTTACTGATATAACAGAAGTATTCTGTATTTATTCAATTGAAGTTAGCCGAAGACATGAAGGGGTAAAACAGGTAACATGAAGGCCCACTTTAGACCACAATTATTTTAGAGTTTTTGAAATTCAATTCATCAGTGTGCTACCAGGTATGTAAAAGAGGATACATTTATAAAGCAATTGTTAAGTTTGATGAAAATTGGTTGAAAAATCAACGAAAAATTAGAACACCAGTAAAAATTGCCATTTTTCACTATTTACGCAAATTTTCACTACGTGGGTGAACTCAATTATCAATTTAAATTACTTTTAAACAATCAACTTATTGTTGGCTACAATTGAGTGAAGTTTGTATTAGATTGCTTGAAAATTGAGAGAGTTTTTAGTTTAAAATTTGTGTTGAAATCGATTTTTGGTTTTTCGCGGATTTTTGCTAAACGTAGTAGTGTAGAAATTAAAATGAGCTATCAATGAGCTCGTCATGATGTAAGTAACTTATATAACGAGTTTGTACAAAATCGGAGGAAAAAAATGTAAATTTATCGATTTTTGATCGGCTTCATCGATTATTGATTTTTAAAAAATTATCGATGTTTTACGCTAAGAACCTATCTCTTACATTGTAAAATGTATGTGTCAAGTTTGGTGAAAATCGGTTGGATGGATCGCGAGTGAAAGGTATCACGCAGACAGACACACAGACATCCTCTGTTTCATATATATATATAGTAGCTTTCTTTCTAAGCATTTGCTTGAAGTATTTTTGATCATGCCTCTATTTTCCCTCTGAGTTACATGTGCCATCGATTTTAATCGTTGCTGCTGCTGAAAGTCCTCAAGTCATGTGGTTTCTGTCATTATATGCGCGGTACTTAGTGGTAAGTGCTCAATGTCCGTGACAGCGATAACATATTCATTTGCATGGAAAATGTATACACCTGTATGTGTGTGTGTGTGTGTGTGAGTGTGTGTGTGTGTGTATGAGAGTGTCATCCCAAAGAGACAGAAGATAATTCCGCCCTCCACCTCACACAAATAATCAAACACAAATAAGCATAAATAGATTCACTTTTGGAAAAATAAACAAGCTTATATGATGGTCGTGGTTACAAACTCCTATCCATGCAACTGAATTTATATATATATATATATATATATATATATATATAGACATTTTACTGATCATTAGCACGACACTGAGTTTCATGCACAACGCAATCTTCAGGTGCTGAGTAGAGACTTAAGATAGCGTTGCACATGAAACTCGGATGAGTGGTGTTTTCGCTGATGAAAAAAAATGTAGCGCGCATTATGTGATGTCTTATATATATATATATATATATATATATATATATATATATATATATATATATATATATATATATATATATATATCAAATGCAGATCAAATATGGATCGCAATCTGACAATATAAATGAAATAAAAGAACAATTTGGAAAAGCATATCAATCTAACATGTTTCAGTTTTATTAAAGCTTCGTCAGAGATTGAAAGATTGAAGGAAAACAGACAAAATCTTTGTGTATTTCCTCTCAATCTCTGACGAAACTTTAAGAAAAGTGAAAAATATCAGATTTATGTACTATATTTATATTTTTACTTTTATTTTATCATATATATACGTACATACATACAAATATATATATATATATATATATATATATATATATATATATATATATATATATATATATATATACGGTGGCGGTTTACATACACGAGAATCTATTAGTTTACTCTTTGGGGTTTGCGATTTAGTGTATTGACCTTTTACAAATGTAATATAGTATGTGTATATTTGAGGTTGTATATGGATGAGAATAAAAACGTCAATATATATATATATATATATATATATATATATATATGTAAAACGTCAATACATACATAAATACACACACACACACACACACACACACACACACACACATATATATATATATATATATATATATATATATATATATATATATAAAAATCAAGCAGAAAAATTTGTTATGCTTGCAGGCTTTTGATGGTCGTGTGCTTGACACGCCATATCAATTACAGAGCGCACATTAATCGTCGACAATTGGCGGAGATTTGGTTCACTTGTAATCACAATGCGAAAGATAAATACTGGTTAGAAACAGGGAAATGGAATGTTCCACGGATCTTTTTTTTTTAAAAGATCATTGAATTTCATATTGTACAATGCACAGATTTGAAAAGTGGACATTGAAAAATAATTACGGGTTTCGGCGCGAATCGAGACGAAATTAGAACAAATCTCTGGTTTGAATTCAATTCCTTCTTTCTTTGCCTTTCCTACGCTTTTCGTATTTAGCCCTTGGTTACTTGGGAGCCATACGATTAAAACACTTTATGCGTCTTGCGGTCCATCTATCTATCTATCTATCTATCTATCTATCTTAGTGTAATTATATATCACCTCATCTATCTATCTATCTATCTATCTATCTATCTATCTATCTATCTATCTATCTATCTATCTTAGTGTAATTATATATCACCTCATCTATCTATCTATCTATCTATCTATCTATCTATCTTAGCGTAATTATATATCATATCATATCATATCATATCTATCTATCTATCTATCTATCTATCTATCTATATTAGTGTAATTATATATCACCTCATCTATCTATCTTAGTGTAATTATATATCATATCATATCATATCTATATCTATCTATCTATCTATCTATCTATCTATCTATCTATCTATCTATCTATCTTAGTGTAATTATTAGGTTGGTGCAAAAATAATTTCGTTTTCTCACATAGTAACATATGTCAGAAAACGAAATTATTTTTGCACTCTAACCTAATATATATCACCTCATCTATCTATCTATCTATCTATCTATCTGTCTGTCTTAGTGTAATTATATATCATCTCATCTCATATCTATCTATCTATCTATCTATCTATCTATCTATCTATCTATCTATAATTATATTTTTTTAAATTCTATATATCATAGTTTTTCTTATCGAACAAATAATTTCCATCTAGCTTTTCTTTGAGTGACAGTATTTGGTACATCGAACAGCACCTAGTTATTTGCTAGAGGTTACTAACAAGTTCTCGGCCCGACTTATTTTCTCAAATCTAACAATATGACTAAATATTTCGAAGTTTTCTTGAATATATCCTTGTTTGGCCCAAGAACCTTTCACCGTCCGATATTATCTATCTATTACACACAATTAATATCTATCTATCTATCTATCTATCTATCTATCTATCTATCTATCTATCTATCTATCTAAGTCTACTTTCATACGTTTCTTTAATTCATCGGCCAATCGATTCATATAGGTAATCGTAATTATGATGCTAACCAACCTTCTTCATCTCCAATATACCATTTCCTCGACAATTACTTTCAACTGGTATCATGTTCATGTAAGGAAGCACGGTGGAGTAATGGATATCAGCTCGGATTAAGGAATCGGAGAGCCGTGTTCGAATTCCAATCAAATCACATTACATTCACTTACGTGCTAATACCCCTGGGGAAGGTATGAATCCTATGGGTAAATAGCAGGTGGCAACTAGTCTACCACAGAAAGAAGTGACAACCTACTTCGGGAAAAAAGTTTCCCTCGTCAGTCATGTATCTTTCTTGAAGCTAAATTTAAAACATGGAATCAGTGAGTCGATGTCAAATTCTCACACTAATAACCTTGGAAGTGTCATGTATCAAACTTACTCCAGATATGAGTTAAATATCTGGACAGACAGCGCTGTTGTGCCTTCTCTGGCAGCCAGTATAGGAGAAGGGTAACTATGAATTTAAACCAATTGAATGTAGACGTACCCAGGATAGCGATTTTTTTATTTAGGGAATATAGAACACAGAGATAGATTTATCTTGTTACTGACAGTATTTTTTCGTTTTATTATGGATTTGTCGGTAGAGTAGCGGTTATCATTGCGTATAATATGATTGACGCATGGAGTTCAATTTCAGGCCGAAGTTGTTGGGTTCGTATATTTATTTTTACATAAACTACCCAAATCCATGTCTTTAATAATAAATCAGCTGGTGATGTTTTATCATTTATGGTAACTGGATTTTTAGCAATTGCCTTATTACGTTTCCGTCGTTCGTAGTACGTCTGAGAAATGACGCTTTTTTCGCTGGTACCATTTCTTCTCGGCCTTTTTAAGCTCAGATGAAAATATAGTATCGGTTCTTATCTGCTTAATCTGTTTTTCTCTCTCTGTCCACTTCTATATTTCGATAACAAGAATAAATATAAAAGCTGGTAGTTATTTGAAGAAGTGGGTAGAAATGTAAAGATTTAAAATTGATTATTTTTTCCATTTCACTGAAACAGCCACTAAAACTTCTTTCTTTCTTTTCTTTCTTTCTTTTCTTTTCTTTTCTTTTCTTTCTTTTGTTCACTGAAACCAAACCGTGTTTTTCCCCTCTTTCAATGCGATCAAAACGGAATAGACCATTATTTATGAGGTATTTGCAGGAGATGTTAAACACTTCTAGTTATCTTTCTTTCTTTCTTTCTTTCTTTCTTTCTTTCTTTCTTTTGTCTTTCTTTCTTTCATTTTCTCACTGTAACCAATCTGTGTGTTTTCCTCCTTTTCCACGCGATCAATAGAGAATAAACTGTTATTTATAAGATTTTTGTAGATGTTAAACTCTTCTATATTCTCATTTTTCTTTCTTTTATTTTCTCACTGAAGCCAATAAGTATCTTTTCCGCACGTTCCACGCGATCAAAACAGGACAGTCCATTATTTATATGGCATTGGCAGGGCGTATCAGTCTTGTGAACTAACAAAGGGGCAATTATACGAGGATACTCTTGAAAATATATGAATTCTTTTCACCGCCACTACAACAACTAAGAACAGACTAGTCTATTTTGAATTGGTTGGCAACCAGTCTAAAAGATGGAAAACTAAAACTGATTAGACCTGCGCCTAGCCTCTTCATCCCGTAAAAAATCTACTTGTCGCGGAAAGCATAGCAGCATCAAACAGCGTGGTGAGGCGCTGGCCTGATAATGAGGAGTCTACAGGAATCTTATTACAGTCTTATGTTTTTTAGCGACATTATTTTTCAGCTTAGATACAGGGTTTATAGTAGTTTAGTACCAGTTTCATTCATAATCTCTCAGTATTAGCTGTCTTCTCATTTTGCTCGCATGCCCTTTTACTAAACTTGGTTAGCTGAGCAATGTTGGTGATGCCTTCTCGGGACATTTATTAAAATATTTCAGTGCATAATGAAGGGAAAAGATAATCTTTTCCCTTTCCCATTTCTTCGGATCAACCACAGCTGCACTGAAAAGCAAGGAAGAAAAGCAGACATTTGAGGGAGAATGACGTCCAATTGATGACCATTGGTCGCTTAATAGGTGTCGCTCACGTGTACTTAAATCAAGTGACTAATTTACCACGGATTAAACTCATGTTGAAACATGTACGTTATCGACAAATCACTTAAACGCACAATGTATAAGTTTTATCAATACTGAAATACATACATTGTCGATTCCCTGTACCGCTCCAGTAAGCACCTGACTCTACCTCCTATCCTCTACCCTTACAAGAGCCAAATCAGACCGGATATATATATATATATATATATATATATATATATATATATATATATAGGCAGACGCTGTTTAGTTTTCACTTCCAGTCTTTACTTTCCAGTCTTGATAGAGTCTAAAAGCGTCTCCGTGTCCTTGTGGGCGATGAATTATTTCCCACTGAGTTCCAATTCCAGTTGGGTTCGTTATATTCAATTATGAGCAAATACATTGGGGAAGGGTATAAATTCACCTCTTCTACTCTAATTGTGGGTTAATTGTATCATTAAACCGTTATTATTATTAAAAAAATAATCTAAAAATATTTCTGGCTTTAAATAACCTGCAAAGAATTGATAAGTCGTATAAAACGTTTCAATCAATTAAGCCCTACCTTTACAAAGGCCAGATCAGGACGAAAATGGAGTAGTGCTCCCATATAAGGACAGGAGTTGCCTAGTCCTCACTTTTCAGTATGCATAGAGTCCAATAGCGTCTCCGCGTCCTTGTGGGTGATGAATTATTTTCCACCTTACAATGCATGTCCCGTAGACAATAGCTCTATCGCTATTTCCATGGAAAGTGTTCAGACAAACTACAGCCCGTAATTCCACCAGTTCAGACCTTCACGACTAAGACCCGCCATTCCACGCACATTTTAGCGAATCACCCTACTTGGCTTGGTTTTCCATTCATGAGATGTAAGTTCCACTCGAACAGCTTTTTCATACGGACCGCTGCTCTCTTGAACCGACTCCCAAGAAGATGCTTCCCCGATCACTACAATCACAATATTTTTAAGTGTAATGTTAGCTGTTATCTTCATCACATATCCAATGAACTGCGCCTCTTAATCTGTAATCCTCTATCTCGAGCTACTCTTGAGCCTTCTATAGGGAGAACATCATTGTAAAAACGTGACACTATTTCACTAACAAATTCATAAATAATTAACAAACGTTACCATCATTGACATTCCGCTAACAAAAGTGTCACTTTCCATAAGCAGGACCGGACGAGTTCAAGGAAGAAATTATATCACAATCACATGGGTATGCCTCCTCTCTCATATATTAAACAATATTAATTGACAACAATATTATTTCACTGAATTTACTTTTTGGATATGATGGTTTTTTTCATTGAGTTTATTTCGAAGTATTGTCCTCGGTTGGCCGTCGTTCTTTTAACACAACGTACACTACGGACATTTTTTCTTTGGTATCCCATCCAACGTCTGCGTGCTTTTAAGATGCAACATTTTCGTGCATGACAGGCAACCGAGGATGGTTGGAAAGAAGGCAGTTGAACCGTTCTCGTTAAACAAATCAATATTCAGGAATGCAATGGTTCACTGCAAGACCTACCCAAGTGCTAACTGAGAGAGCGACCATCGCCCTGTTATATGCAAACTAAGTCTTTTTAGCGAAGTGATTTACCCATTAATTACATTAACATTGCTAATTAATTCGTTGTATAAATTGCTCCTTTATGATATAATATATAAGCTGCACACTCTAATACACACACACACACACACACACACACACACACACACACACACACACATATATATATATATATATGTTGTGGTGCCCTCCCTCTAATGTTGGACTCTTCCGCCTACTATAAGATTAGTAGGAGAGAAGGCCTTGGGGGAACAGTCAAATAGATTGAACGCTGATTCAACCGACACACACTCACTTGTTGTATCATACTCTTCTGTTGTACTTACGGTTTAATATATGATATATCTGCAACGCTTGCTTTGTTATTTCTTTAACCATTTACTTGGTCACAACAGTATAAATTAAGAAAAATACATAATATCTTACATTAATTTCACAACTCCGAGTTTTATGCCGTAGCAATTTTAAAGTGCTAGAATTATTATATTTATATTTATTTATATTTTGGGTTGACATTGGTTTCTTCTAACTGAATTAAGCCTAATGGAGCAAAAAAATTCCATTACAAGCTCTTAAGCGACCCGTACCTGAAAGAAAAATATATGGACAATGTGAAAAGAAGATACGAGGAACCCAATGGAAACTAGAAATGAGACGCACTAAGAGAAGCTTTAGTGACATCAACAAACGATATCATCCCAAGGGAGAATGGAAGAAGAAGAAAAGCCGAATGGATAAGTGACGACATGATGCAATGGAGACAGAAAACTTTGCCAACGGAATACAGAAAACTACATAATGAAAAGAGGACCAAATTCAGGCAGGCTAAAGAAGAGTGGCTAAACAAAAACATGTGTAGAAATAGAAAGATTGAGTACCGCCAACAAAGGATATATGCATAAACAACAACTTGTGAAATTGAACCGAAACAAGGTGGCAGGGCCAGACGGAATTGTGACAGAAATGCTCACAGAAATGCTGATTTTCCAATGACAAGATCACAGAAATAATAAATGAAATCTACAACAGTGGTGATATAACGAAAGATCTCAGCAGATCTATTTTCATAACACTGCCTAAGAAACCAGGCACACACAAATGTGAGCTCCATCAGCCTAATGGGCCACATAACAAAACGCATAATCCGTATTGTGATGAATCAGGCCAGAGATAGGACAAGAACAGTGCGGGTTCGTTAAAGACACCGGAACAAGGAATGTCATATTCATGCTTAGAATAATATCAGAAAGAGCAATATAAATGCAGAAGGACGTACACCTGTGTTTTTAGACTACACAAAGGCGTTCGACAAATTTTGCCACAAAGATCTGTTGGAACTGCTCAGCAACCTTGATATATTCTGGAAAGATATTAGAATAATCAAGAACCTATACAGACAGAAAACGGGTTGCGTACGGACAGAAAATGAGTTCAGCAGATATACAAAAGTAGAAAGGTGAGTAAGGCAAGCATGTGTCTTCTCATCGGTCTTATTCAACTGATACAGCGAGACAATTCTGAGAGAATTGGAAATCCTACTGGGATTCATCATTAGCAGCCACTATCTTAACAACACAAGATAAGTAGATGACACAGTGCTGATAGCAGACACGAAAAGGAAATTACAAAATCGCATACAAAAGATAGCGAAGGAGAGCAGGAGGAGGGACTAAGCATAAATTACAAGAAGACAAAATGCATGGTCATCAATAAAAGGATGAGGCCGAAATGCGATTTATAGGTCGGAGACTCTAAAGGCAAGCAGATGCGGAAATTTAAATATCTGGGAATTTTTTTCAGAGAGGACGGTAAGTGCAAGGCTGAGATCCGAAGACGTACTGAGATGGCCAAAGACGCATTCCAAAAGTTAGGCAGAAAATAACGAGACATAACGATATCTTTGGTAACAAAGAAAAGAGTACTGGGCTTCTATGTAACATCTGTCCTCCTTTATAGCAGCGAATGTTGGACGGTCTCCTCAAAGATAAAGAAGAGACTCGAAGCAACGGAGGTATGGTTCTACAGAAGGATGCTAAGGATATTATGGATCGAGCAACGATGAGGTTTTGGAGAGCATACAAACAAGGAGGAAGCTTATCAGGAAGAGGTAGTTGAAATTTCTGGGACACGTCATGAAAAAGGGAGGCTTGGAGAATCTGATACTCACAGGGTGGATAGAGGGAAAGAAAGATAAAGGAATGTAACACGTGACATACCTAGCGGGCTTAAGCAAGTGGATGTCAGAACAGGGTCTGGGGGAGGTAACAAAAGGTAAAAACAGATTGATAACCACAAGAGATAGGGGGGGGAAGTAGAGAGCCCTGATCAACTACGTCCTGAAGGGACACGGCCAATTAAAAAAAAGAATGTCACAGAAATTAGTCCTAACTTACCTATATACCTAGAATTTTACTAAAGAAAAGAAAATCTCACAATGACATCTTACTCCTTATTTCGAATTGGTGATGCTTACTTCCGGTCGCAGAACGGAAGTTAAAAACGGAATTGAAGCGTTTTCTAGTTGCATGAAGTTAGTGTTATAATGCCTTCAGGTAGTGAGGCAAAAATACAATTTAATTTTCTTTCAGTTTATGGAGATATTTCATTACCTTTCGTGCAAAGTCTATGATTTTAATATTTCATACTTCGAAAAGTCTAATAAATTTTGTTTTTATGATTCTCAAGAGAGAAATATTATTGAGTTTTAAGCAAATATAAAAGAATCTGATTTTCATGAGAATAATAAGGAAAAATAGGTTTTGTTTAATAGAAGGCGGCATTATATATGTAAACACGCAAGGGTATAAGTAACAATATAGATATGGTAAGGCTGAGATAGATATAAAAAAGTTTGTGATATATAGGACACGTTTGTAATAGATAAATGTGAAAAAATGTGTGATAGATATGGCTAGTTTGTAATAGATAGATATGAAAGATATGACATTTTTAATAGATATATATTAAAAGTTCGTAATAGATACATAGATATTACAAGTTTGTAATAGATATGAAAGGTTTGTGATAGATAGATATGAAAAGTCCTAATAGATAGATATGACAAGTTTGTAATATATATATATATATATATATATATATATATATATATATATATAATTATTTATCGGTACATAAGAGTTCTCATGTTTCAAAACATGAGCTCAAAACAAACTGAATATATATATATATATATATATATATATATATATATATATATATATATATATATATATATATATATATTTCCCCTTAATACTTATCGTTTTTCACTCCCCGTGTGGTCATGTGTAACGTCATGAACTGCGGTGTGATTTTCGCTTCCAGTGTCTCGTATGCACGAGTTTGTCGTTTTTGGAAATCTTTCATGTAAACAAAAACAGACTATCATTATTGTTTTGTCTGTGTATTGTTTAATATATTGTAATGTATTGGTCATCTTTGATAATAACTTATGTAAGCCGAAAGCTTAGATAGGATTAAAAAATATGTATCAATATGGTGATTTCCTTTCGTCATGTGTGTGTGTGTGTGTGATAAAAGTATAGTTTTAAGCTATGCTATATTTATGGACAAGAAGTGCTCAATATTAGGAATAGAGCATATGTAAATATAAAATGTCAAAGTGGACACCAAGGTAAACACTAAGAGGCGACAATCTTTTCTTTCTTTCATTCTTTCATGCTATATATATATATATATATATATATATATATATATATATATATATATATATATATATATATATATATATATATATATATGTATAGACATAAAAACCGAGCATCTACTCAATTATGGGGATCCATTTAAAATTTAATTTTAAGTTGAATTTAATCAATATCTACTAATATATATATATATATATATATATATATATATATATATATATATATATATATATATATATATGAATATTGAGAGAGTTGTGAAAAGACATAGATAGACATGTGTTTGCTAGGAATCACCTTTTTACTACTGAACTAGCTAAAAGCAGCCGCTATTTCTACTGCAACATTTTCTTTTTTCTCACTTCCAACCTGTGGAACTCCTTTGCTTCTGTTTACTTTCTTCCCTGACAACTACAATCTTACAAAAGTGTAAATACAACGTCAATGGCCATATTCTGTTTTCTTGAATCCCTTTCATCTTTTATTCTTTCCTCAATCTATCCTATTCTCGGTCTTCTTTTTCATTTTCATTCCATTTAACCCCCCCCCTACGTAGTATTGGAGACGTCAGAATGATGCAGATGCAGATATGCTTGTGTTGGGTCGACACAGACGTTGGAAAAACGTCACAGGGACATCGAAGACTAATGTGAACAGCAAAAGACGACTTCCAAAACCTAAACAAGCTGCTAAAAGACATGAAACAAGACAAAGGTCTTAAACTGCAATGTCGTATCTATCCTTCGGGATAATTCTCTCACAATTGAAAACTCCAAACGACAGCTGTGTAGATCTATACACCGACGCTGAGAATACCATGAACTAAATATGTGGACACCGAGCAAGTAAAAAGAATTTTGTACTATAAAACCAGAAAATGAGAATTGAAATATTTGGAAAGAAGGCTTGGGGAATTTAACACTCACAGGATGTAGTGAAGGCAAGAGAATCATAGGGAAAGAGATCGTAAAATAACTGATGAGCTTTCATGAATGAATGAATATAGCTAATGTAAAGAGGAATATATCAAATGTTTCGTAGAGCTACGAGGTTCAAGAAATTGTGGAGAAACTTGATCTATCACGTTCTGAATGGTCACAGTACATAAAAGCATGATCTATGTCCGCGGTTTTTAATTAGCGTGCAAATCAGGCCTCTATATATATTTTTTTCATTTCGTATCCATTTTTCTCTAAGACTTTATTCGACTTCAAACAAACCAAGAATGTTTCATATGTCGTTAGATTAAGTAATGTAACCTGACTTCTACGGCTAGGGAGAATTACTTAATGTTTCAACGAAGAGACAAGCTACAGATCACTACTATATCCTCGTCTACAATATTACTGCTTGCTGTGAAACTTACTTTGGCTTTAATGGTTGAGATCAAAATCGATATCTTCGCTTAGACATTTGGCATCTGTTTTTGATCATGTCGCAAAAGCTCCATTGTCAGCTGAAACCAGTTGCATTATCTCATTAGATTTACACTTAGCCTCACCACAAGCCGTCATCGACAATAATAAGTCATTATTGAAATAGAACAGCTTTCGTAATGACATCAAAAGAAACAATACACATTCGTAAAAGTCTTTATCATTTGATGAGAGAAAAAACTTTTCTCCTTAGACATGTATAACACTTTTAACAGCCGCCTGCACACGATGGTGTAACCACGTTTTAGTGGTCCGGTCCTCATTGTCTTAGAACGACATTTTAACCACTGTGCCAGTCAATGCTGACGCTGGTCCAAGCTAGTTGTTAGTTAGCTTAACGCTTCGATCCATACCAACGCTGCCCACGCTATTCTTGATCACAGACTAGTGGAAAATCGAAGGTCGTAGTCCTGTAGCGCTGATTCAAGCGACGAAAAAAATAAAACGATAAATTCATGTGGTTAATTTTCAATTGGTTTATTTAGCTCTTGGTACGAGAAAAATTAACCCTTTCCCCGCATCAATCTCTATAAGAACACTGAGCCTTATCTAAACTTTTGAAGGGCTGGGTTCTAAGACATGAAATTAGGAAATCTAGTGACATCTGACGTGCATTTCATAGGCACTCAATGCGGGATTTCAGGCCTGTTCTTGGGAAGAAGCTGTCTGAGTGCAATTGATCCTTGTCTGCGTGGCAAGGTGGGTCCCAGTTGCAAAGGTCAGGGTTGTAGTACTAAAGCGCGTAGTTGGAAAGAATACTTTCCATGAAAATATCCATAGAGTATAGAGAAGCTTGTGGTACTTCGTTCGTCGGAATGAGGTGGTGGCGTGGGAAATAATTCATCACCTACAAGACTGCGTAGACGCATTTTTAATTCTATCAAGACAGGCTTGTGAAGAATGGGCAGCTTCAACCCAGATATGGCAGCAATACTGCATTTTTGGTCTGATCTGCTCTGGATTTTGCAAAGAAACTGCATTCACTTTCGCACTAAATAATGCCCTTAGAGAAGGCATGAATCCATCCCTTTTTTATTTCAGTTATATCGCAGGTTAGACTGGATTCTCTCTCGTATCAACCCACCTGTAATCGATAAGCTTTATATAAAATGTACCAATATACTACTCTCTGTATATAATTGGTAAATCTATAATTCTCAAAATGTGTGTGTATATGTATGTGATAGGATGTTGTTTATGCGTTTTCCACAGTTTTCATCCGATTGCGGTGAATTTTTTTGGTTTGATAGATAATTCTTCAGGGCCGGTTTTGAGTTCAAATTGGCTGGAAAAATTACAAACTTAAAAGTAAAAATCGGAAAAACTGATTTTTTGACACTTTGCGCAAAAATCAAAGGCAAAATTTAATGTCTGTAAAAAACAGCGTACAATTAATTTAGAGAGTTGAAATCTAACGCAAAAGATTATTAGAATTATAAAAAATTATATAATAAATAAAAATTATCCTCTATCATTATTATGACGGCCCATGGAAGACGTTCCTTCCTTGCAAGATTGAGAACGCAAAAACGGCCCCTTTCAGGGCTACCCTCATTTAAATTGTTAACCCGCCATTTTGAGATGTGCCTCTGTTGCACCCAATTGTTGTTACTAATATTGATTTTTAAACTTAAACTGCTCTAATTGAACGGCAAAAATTCCCAGTAATGAAACATCCGGTTGAAGACGGGTTATATTGTTGGTCTTATATAAAACGTATTAGTCTGATCGTAATCCCTATATAATCAGTGTTATATCGCAGGCTGTTGGTATGAACAACACGAATGAAAATAAAAGTTAAGTCTATTTTAACATATAATAATAAAAAGCTTTTATTCATTTACTGCGTGAGAACAGCAAGGATTAATTGGATTTAAACCACGAGTTCCATATCATCATGTTGGATTCAGAAGTGCCGCGGTTCAACTAGTGGACAAGGGCCATAATGTAATTATATTCTGAGTTATAGTTCTTTATGGGGGGAAATAAGCAACACCCTCTAACACCTTCCCCTTTATTTTAGCCTTGTGCTCGTATGACTTGTCGGGGATTTAATTGCAGTGTGTATGGTTTACTTCGTAGTCGATGTTATTTCCTTGGTGCACTTTTTGCTGGATTCCTAACTTTCCTCCTTGGCATTACATAGAACATTTTGTTGAAGCACTTCGAAGGTGTTCAATAGAATGTCAAACGGTAAAGCGGAGTTTAATTTGGTCTCTAGAAATTTTGATGGTCGTAATTGGTTTGCATATCGAACCCAGACTTAAGACTGCATATCCATGTTATTCGTAACATTTCCAGAGAGATGTATAATTCATCCTTGGATCCATTTTTCTTTACCGTTGCGGTAATATTTTGCAAGTACAGATTATCCAGTTATATATTTGCGTTTCACTACTCAATGGTTAAATTTTTCTTCCATCTCCGTATTTCTTTTTAGAAAATGTTTTGTAGTTGGATGGATGACATTTGTGTGTAAATTTATGGTTCATTAGTGTTTCTACGGGTGAATTTCCATTAGATGCATTTGATCTGGGTAACTTCCGAGGCATATTTTTTTAGCCTCCCCCTTCTTCGAGTGTGAAGAGTGCTCTCTTAAAGGTATCTTCAAAACGCTCCATTTGTCCATTTGATTATGGATAATGAGGTGGTGACCTAATGTGATGAATTCCATTCTGTGTACAGAAGTTGAAAATGCAACTGAAGTGAATGCTGAGCCATTAGCCGAAACTAGTATCTGGAGGAGGCACATTGGAGTAATGGATAACAGCTCGGATTGAGGAAGTGACTTCTGGCTTTAGAGATAATTCTGCGATGATTGAGTTTTCTGGTATTTTATTGTCTTGTAGTCATGAACCTAGATAATGCTTCGGAATGACCAATTGTATTAGTTGAATTATATTTTATAGAAAAATTATAATATAGCTGCATAGTAGTCAATTTTTGCAGACGGTTTGCCGTTTACACTTTTTAGATCCAAAAATACTCTGATCTGTTCTCGTAAAAATTTACACCTTCCAGCTTTAACATGGAATCCATATTGAATTCGGCTGAAAACAGAGAATAAATGTTGCAAAAGTTCATCTTGATTTGTTCCTGCAACGATGAGGTTATCGGTGAATGCTGCAACTCCTGTCAATCTGGTCAACATGGCGTCCATGGCTGGTGCTAGTTTGAGACCGGAGCTAAGACAGTTAAATCAGAATAATCTTTTGTGAGTGTTGATAGTGAGGAGTTCTTGGGACTTCTTGTCAATTTCCAGTTGAAGAATAGCATCGGAAATATCAACCTTTGCAAAGCAAATTACGCCGTTGGGTTTTGTGAAAAAATCCTTCAGTATTGAATGTGGATACTGATGTGTCTCGAAAGATCATTCAAACCTATTAGAGTAATCAGCACATATCCAGAATTTTCCATTTGTCTTTTTAACAACTACAATAAGAGCTGCCCACTCGCAGTAATTAACAGGCTTTATTAAACTTTCTCGATGAAGACGTTGCAATTTTTTTCCAACCATATTTAGAGCAGCGTAGGGTACTGGTCTTTTTTCTCTAAAAATTGGCTTAGAATCTGGTTTTAATTTCAGAGTAACTTTAATTTTTACACAGTACCTTAGTCCATCTTGAAAAACTTCACTAAACTTATTTTTCAGTTCCTCAGTAAAATGAGATTATAAAACGTATAAGAATGATCTTAATCCATATATAATCGGTAAACTAATAATTCGATCTTCCCTGAGTGCACTTAAAACTAGGCTTTGTGCCGCAAATAAACTATGCTTAATATATCATTTTGGATACTTCGATGTGGTGCAATGGTTAACAAGCTTGTTTCCTTAGATTAATTAGAATGAGTAGTGAGTTCGATCCTCACTGGGTACTCCTTTATCTAAACCTTGCTCTGTAATGTTTAGCAAGCTTGTCTCGCTAGATAAATTACTACTGAGTAGTGAGTTTGATCCTCACTGTGTCCTGATAATACTTTCGGCTTTGTGCTCCATGTAAGTTACGCTTAGGCACTTTGGCGTGGTGTAGTGGTTAGCAAGCTTGTCTCGTTAGTTCAATTACGACTGAATAGTGAGTTCGATTCCTACTGGAGGCAGTATAATTTCGGTCTTGTTCCACATCAAAACTACAGGGCCTCCTCGAAGTTTTGATACATAGTCAAAAAATCATATTTACAAAAACATTTTATTAAATTGGAATATTAACAAATAACATCTTCAATATGATTTCCATCATTTGTGATGCAAAGGTTGATGCCCTTTGCAAAATTCACATGAACTTGATGCAATAGCTACACATTGCCGTCAATTTTAGCGCATTCACTCTTTATATGTTCAATCAAGTGTGTTGCATCTGTGAATTTCATTGAGTACACCTTCTCCTTTAGCATATCCCCAGAAAAAGAAGTCAATTCTTTCTTCTTTCAGCAAAACCATATTTAATTTGTGGCGACAAAAAATAGTTTCATTAGATTTCCTATGTGTCCAGATTTTAAGGACACCCTGTACACTTAGTAAATCACTATAGTCACTAAACACTGTATAAAACTTAAAAGTCTGATTAATCTTTATATAATCGGTAAAACACTCTATAAAAAATAGCAGTCGGTTATTAATATCCATATAATCAAAAAAACACTATATAACTCCTTGTAGACTCACATCCAGTCCGATCAGTAGAGTGTGGTTGCAAGTTTGAAGAAATTAAAGTTATGTTTCGTAATAGTTTTAGGTGGAGTATAAGTCGCTTATAAGAAGACGTGCCTATGGAATAAGATGCAGTATTTTGAGGAAGACTACCAAACGTTAACAAGATGCGAATAAAATTCAAATAAACAAACCCAACCTCATTAAATCAACGCGAGTAATTGTCTTGAAACAATACGACCACGTGACATCCCGGAGTCCTTTTAGTGAATCTGCTTCTCATTGCCGGGCACTTCTGACAATAATTGCGCGGTATGGACAAGGAAGCGAGGATTTCGATGGCACTTTCTAGTGCTGGCAAAACTCATTAGCCCTAAAGAGATTGAAAGTGCGCTCAATCTCATTGTTAATTATAAAATTTCTGGCGCTGTAAAGCTTCTGCCTTTAATGAAATATTTCAAAATTTTATGCACTGAGGGCGGGAATCGGAAAATGTGATTAGCACAGTAGGAAATTTCGCGACAATTCACGACGAAAAAAGAAAAGGACGAATTTAATCGTTTCTCTATAATCTCCTCTCTTTTTCTTTGTTTCTCTCTCTCTCTCTCTCTCTCTCTCTCTCTCTCTCTCTTTCTCCACACTTCACTCTCAGCCGGTGGAGCGTGGAGAAGTTCTCAGCCCAACCAAGGAATTTACAGAATAATTAATTCATTTGGTTAGTTTTTTTTACTTAAAATGGGTCTGATATGGAACTTTAAATACTCCCTGGCGTGTATGTATATGTGTGTGTGTGTCTGTGTGTGCGCACGCGTGTATGTGTGTGCGCACGCGCGTATGTGTGTGTGCGCGACGCATGTGTGAACGTTATAGCGTAACCATTATTCTATATATATATATATATATATATATATATATATATATATATATATATATAAGCAGCGGTTAGAACGTTCGGTCAGTAGTTAGAACGATATATATATATATGTATATATATATATATATATATATATATATATATATATATATATATTTTAGGATATTGCACCGAAAACATGTTAAAATCACTACACAATTGCAGTCGTGTTTAGATGCGAATCAATGCATCTCATCAGATGATTGTAAATTACTGGCTAGTGAACGATTTATTTAGATTTCAAAGCAAAATACAACATCAAAGAAAAAATAGGGTGGCTTATAAGGTTTGTGGGTGTTACTCTGATCAACCAATCAAATATGACCCACGTTTAATTTAAACTAAGCGAAGAAGCAAAAATTAAAAATTATTTTTTATAAGTAGGTCATGACCCGTACATTGGCAGCTAGACATAAACTACAGCGGCTGCAAAGGGCTACATAAATTATACAAACAAGACAATGCTGTTTCCAAAAAAATAAAAATGGAGTGGAGAGGTAATTTAACAAAATGCTAAGCAAGTTATAGCTTTATAGTGAGTTTCCTATATATTTTTTTTATAGTTCATAAATAAATGGCTTCTTTAAGAAACTAGTAAATAATTTAAACGTATAGAATTATTTGGTAAATTAATATGCAACTGTTGAATAAACATCCGTCATATAAGATGTTAATAACACTAACAAATCAATGTAAAATGTCAAAAATACGAACCAAATACCAATACATCCGTACAAGATGTTACTAATACAACCAGAAGATTAAATAATATTGCTCTACTTTTTATTGAGCCCTCTTTTTAATTAAATGTTACGTTAAGTTGGAATTGTACTCAATTCGTTCTTATCTATCTCTCTATCTATATCTATCTATCTATCTATCTATCTATCTATCTATCTCAGCCTATTCTCATCTATCTATCTATCTATCTATCTATCTATCTATCTATCTATCTATCTATCTATCTATCTCATCTATTATCATCTATCTATCTATCTATCTATCAGCCTATTCTCATCTATCTATTATCTCATCTATCTATCTATCTATCTATCTATCTATCTATCTATCTATCTATATTTAATGATATATCTATATATAGTGGACATGACACTTGCGTTTAGCACGAAACAGACTGTAATTTTATATTTACATACATTCTACCCTGATATTAAGCACTTTAACCCATAAATATAGCATACCATACAGTGTTTAGGTGTCAATCTGAGAACAATGCAGAGTATTCGGAAAAGAGTTGGATGAGTCTAATGGTGATTACAAAGATACGGCTGCTCGGAAAACTCACTTGTTTTGACAAGAAAAGAACTGCCGTATTTGATGGTGAGGGCCTCACGGAGGTCTACATCAAGTGGCTTGAGGAGGTAGTGATGCCTTAGGTAAAGAGGGTTGCTGTTGAAAGACCCTATGTTTGCCGACACGAATTTGCATCATGCCACACAAGCAGGAGAACCCAGTCATGGCTGGCAGACAATTTCAGTACTCAGTCGTGATTGTCCTTGCGAGACAAGCTTGCTAACCATTACACCACGTCGAGATAACTATTGCTGCCTTAAGTCTTCGATATTCATTGCCATGTAGGAGAATTGCACTCTTGTTTTTTTTATTGGTCGACTATATGATAACGGTTTTAGTGATTGCAAAAATATACTTATGATAACTGTATTATTGCGTGATAGACGTTTGTATATGATACGGTTGATTTTGTTTATTGACATATCAACATCTCTATGGATTATTTAATTCCAAAATCTAAATATGAAAATTGAAGCTTCATAATTAATTCAAGTGAATTACATTATTTCATGATTAAATTATAATTACCCAATTACATTTCGTTACCAAATTATCTTAGAAAATCAAATGAGACTTGAAAAGTTATTTTTTTTACAAGAAATGAGATTTGTCAGAGCAATTTTTTTTTCAATTTTAATTTTAATTTTTTGAAAATGTACGCATTGTTTTTAATTTTGATATAAAAGGTAATGCTAGTCATCTTGTTATAAAAATGTATTGCTGGTAATTTTAGTATAAAAATGTATTTTTTAGTGAATCTTTTTTTAATAAAAATATATTGCTGGTAGTATTACCATAAAAATGTATTTTAGTAATTCTTTTTTTATAAAAATATATTGCTGGTAATTTTACTATAAAAATGTTTGTTTATTAATATTTTTGTACAAAAATGTATTACTGGTAGTTTTACAACAAAATATTGTTATTTTCTTTTATAAGAATTTATTACTTGCAATTTTATACTTTCCTAGTGTTTCGAGTTTTTTTAGAAGTTCACTCTTTACCCGTAGCTGGGACCCTAAGAGGTGCTACCACTCCGGATCAGTATGGATTTGGGAAAAAAAAACAGCATTTAAGAGGAGGTTCCACGATCTTTAAAGCATCCAATCTTCTGATCAGAGACCTTGCTGTCGGATGTAGTTTATCGTCTGTATTGTGAAAATAGATTCACACTGGATTCTGTACAATTATTTTGATCCTCTACATGTTTAGGAAATGTCCATGTTTTAAATTAGTAGACTTCCTCTAAACGACTGACGATTGCGTTCAGAACTGGATTACCAAGAAAGACATTTGCCTGGTCTCGCCCTCAGGTCTCAATCGAGGCTATGTTCTTTTTTTTCTCTTTTTATGGGCCATGTCCTTTCAGAACGTAGGTGATCATGGCGCTCCACCTCCTTCTATCCCTTGCAGCTCTCAACAAGTTCCTTTCTTCCGCCCCTACATTACGTTCTGTCATCCACTTGTTCGGTATGTCACGCGTTGTTTTCCCTTTCTCTTTCCCTCTATTCGACCCGTGAGTATCGGATTCTCCAGGTCCACCTTCCTCATTATGTGTATCAGAAAATCCATCTGCTTCTTCGTTATGTTAAGTATAAGCCTCCTCCTTGTTTGCAACTTCTCTAAGTCCTCATCTTTGCTCACACGCTCGGTCCATATGTTACTGACAGAATAAAGAGGATCATGGAAGATTTTATTGACGCCTTTCAATCGGACGAAATGAGATCAGCGATCGGCAACTGGAATTGAATAATTTGGTGAACTAGTTATCTGATAAACTCATAAAAACAAAAGACTTCAGCCGAGAAAAGTGTGTGGAACATGTTACAGAGATGAAGAGACGAATCAAAGATCTTAATGTTCGTTGCGTTTTAGCTTAACATTTAACTGTATCTGTTTTCTGGTTAATAGAACAAGAAGAGATAATGTCTGGGTCATGTTGAGGGTTAATAATTTGAAGTGAAATAAAAGGAGATACATTAAGGCAGGTACAAGGAAAGAAGGTTCTTTGTGTCATGCCAGAAAGTTTGTCTGGGTCCATCCTTAAATCTATAAATCGACCATCCGTCCTTGCATGGAATATTGCCGTCATATATGGTCTACAATCGCTATCCCACAGACGTGCAATGGCCCCCCTCTGTCTTTTCTACGAGTATTTTCACGGCAACTGTTTCGACGAGCTACTTTCGCTGGTTCCCAGACTGCATGAATTTAAGCGAGCTACCAGGCTGGCCTCTCGGTCTCACCCTTTCACTATGAAAACGGTAAAATGTAACCGTCACTTCTATTCAAACAGCTTCTTTTCTCGCACTTCCCGTCAGTGGAACTCCATTCCCATTGCTTCCCCGATGACAATAATCTTCAAATATTCATGTGTAATGTTAATCGACATCTGACACCCAGGGCTTGTTCCTCGTCCTTCTCTGTATCCTTTCTTCAAACATGCCTCTTTACTCTTGTTCTCATTCCTCTGTAACCCGTTGCGCGCTAGAGGCACACCCGCCTTGCTTGGGGTGAATTGCTTAAAAAAAACAAAAAAAAAAAAAAAAAAAACAATGATGTTTAATTAGATTTGAAATTTAATTCTCGCAAATCTGCATCCGTGTGAGCAATAAATTAATCGGGTATGGAGATAAATAAAGTAACTGAGAAAAAAGAAAAAAAAAGGAAAGAGTAAAGAGGAAATTAAAACAAAAAAAAAATAAAAACGAAAATGCAATAAAGATGGAAAGAGAGAAATAACGAGGGATAAAAAATGAATAAAAAGAAATTAAAACTAACGAAAACGAGGCGGGAAAAGAAATGAGAGACAAGGCTAAGAAGGGAGGAAGGAAGACATTTTGAAGGAAATAATAACGGAGAACTTTTGTGATGTCAACGAATACTCGTTGTCACTTTCGTAATGCTCATTGTAGTAGAGACTTTGTAATTGCAGAGACAACTATAGTAATTCCGTTGAACAATACTAGTGTCAGACGGCTTCGAGTAACATTCGCAATAATAGTACTTGCTCGATAGTACTCGCTCGAAAAGTAAACATCGAATTGTGATCCGAATAGTAATCCGTATAGATGATATTCACTAACCGCCTCATGCGGTCGGATGACGTACAAGGCCGAATTTAACCGAGGGGTATCCAAGCCCGTAGGCTCGGTCAAAAATTCCCCGTAGAACCCGAAAAATTGGGGCCGGCTAGCTGTCACCCAAGAAGAGACTCTGTCATTCGGCCTAGCCTCATTTGGGGATCGTCTCTGCCAGAAGGCAGAGAGTTTGACAAGCACACTTCCGAAGTAATCCGTATCGTTAGATATTCACTAACGACTCCATGCGGCCGGATGCGGCACAAGGCCAATTTTATAGTGGGGTATCTGAGCACGTAGGTTCGGTAAAAAATTTCCCGTAGACCCTGTAAAAACGGGGTCGGGTTGCTGTCTACCACCCCAGACAGGACTCTGCCCTTCGGCACAGCCTCGTCTGGGTTTCTCTCTCCCCGGAGGCGGAGAGTTGGACAAGCACACTTCCGAAGTAATCCGTATCGTGATAACTTAGACACCACGCTAATTCTCATATATACATTTCTTTACCATCACGTGATCTACTTATTCAAAATAGGGTTGCCTGTGTTTGCTCTCTGGTGAGCTGTGTTCAAACTTCAGTGTCGGCAGCGACACTTTATTCCTATTTAACAAGAACGAAGAAAAAAAAAAAGAAAATAAAAAAGAAAGAAAAAAAGTAAGAAAATTTTATAAAAATAAAATAAAAAAAGATACAAAAGACGAAGAAAAACCAAGAAAAAATTAATGTTCATCCTGTATTACTGGTAAAAATGGTTACTGAGACATTAGGTTAATAACTCTCAAAAATTCATACACATATCTCCTCAAGGACACATAGCAGAAATGGTTAAAGACGTTGGTTAGATCTATGTGAGTAGATCCGAAGAGTTGTGAGTTCAATACCAGGCCACAGCAGTGATAAACCAAAACATGAAGTGTTGAATTAAAGTGAAATGACTGAGACACCCGGAAGAGGCATGGCACCTGGAACTAGAACAATATACACCTGTGAACGAAATAAAGTGTTCGGTTCGAAATTCCAATCATGTGAAGTTCGGAGCGTACAACGGCCGGAAATTTATGAATATGACAATGAGAGTAATACCCTAAATAATGTAAAGTAACTGTATCTTCTTTTATATGTCGTGATCCTTCAAGACGCTTGTGATCATGGCTCTTCACATCTTCCCGTTGTCGCTCTTTACCATTATTTGTTCTTTCCTGACATTCTTATGTACAGAATCTTTAAGTAGGTTACTGAATATTTTCCACATCACGTAAGTTCTGTGAATGTGACTTTTCTAAGCATTCTTGCCTCATTATATTCCCAAGAAAATCCACATATATATATATATATATATATATATATATATATATATATATCGAGTCTATTCAGTTTCTTCTTCCTTACCGAGGACCTTGGTATGACGCTTGTCTTGTATCGAAACGGTCCGGTTTCGAATCTCGGTAGTGGATGCGCACCGCTGATGAACCCCAAAATAGGGCGAAGCGGCCTGTTGAGGATTTTTCTAGACTCGATGAATTACTATGATTATATATATATGTTAAAAATGTAAAATGTTAATTTGTTACTTATGAAATGACACATTTTTTTGGTTGGTTGTACTTCCGGTCGTCTAACGAAGCAACCTCATTAGTATATAAAAAAAAATCTTGACTTATTCCTGAAACCTTTGCTTTCAAGAATTTTTTTCAGTATATTGTTACTCATAAGCCTAATGAAAATGATTACAATGAAACAATGTCATATAATCTTACTGTGTGAATACGAACTGAGAAAAGGACTATTTATGCATCGAATCATTACATGCGATGAGAAATGGATATTCTTTGACAACAGTAAGAGGGTAAGCCTTTACTTAGTTACAAGTGAATCACCAAAACAATAAGCAAAACCTTCTCTTCATCCTAATGGTTACCATGTGTGTGGTCTTTATTCATTCTTACCTCAAGGGTAAAAAATAACAGCAACCGCGTATTGTGGAGAAACTGAGATTATGCACGAATAATTGAAAAAGAAACATCCTAGAAATGTGAATAGAGACGGCCCAATTTTGGTTGGTTGTACTTCCGGTCGTCTAACGAAGCAACCTCATTAGTATATAAAAAAAAATCTTGATTATTCCTGAAACCTTTACTTTCAAGAATTTTTTTCATCCTAGACATGTGAATAGGGACGGCCCAATTTTGCTGCATAAAAACACACGGATGCATGTTTCTCAATCAAGGGTCCAAAATCTGCATCGCCTGAATTTTGAAATATTGTCTCATCCTCCATATTCATCTGATTTCTCTCCTATTGATTATCACTTATTCAAGCATTTTGAGCTTTTCATACGCAATAAAACATTCTCCAATAACGAAGAGGTAATCGAAGCATTTGAACTGTTTATCACATTAAAGGATGAGAATTTTTTTAAAGATGGGATCAAGAATTTAGAGTTACGTTGGATAGTTAATAGTCATTAATCAACATGGCGCCAATTTCAACTAAATAAATTAGTTATTTAACATTTCAGAAGCGTTTTATTCATTTTCTTTAAAGTTCATTTCATGTGCGACAAACTGTCTCTCTATCTCCCTTCCTTCCTTCCTTCCTTCCTTCCTTCCTTCATATCTATCTGTCTGTCTGTCTGTCTTCCTTCCTTCCTTCCTTCCTTCATATCTATCTGTCTGTCTGTCTGTCTGTCTGTCTTCCTTCCTTCCTTCCTTCCTTCCTTCCTTCCTTCCTTCCTTCTTTCCTTCCTTCCTTCCTTCCTTCCTTCATATCTATCTGTCTGTCTGTCTGTCTTCCTTCCTTCCTTCCTTCCTTCCTTCCTTCATATCTATCTGTCTGTCTGTCTGTCTGTCTTCCTTCCTTCCTCCTTCTATCTTCTGTCTTCCTTCCTTCTTCCTTCCTTCCTATCTGTCTGTCTGTCCTTCTTCCCCTTCCTTCCTTCCTTCATATCTATCTGTCTGTCTGTCTGTCTGTCTGTCTGTCTTCCTTCCTTCCTTCCTTCCTTCCTTCCTTCCTTCATATCTATCTGTCTGTCTGTCTGTCTTCCTTCCTTCCTTCCTTCCTTCCTTCCTTCCTTCCTTCCTTCCTTCCTTCCTTCCTTCATATCTATCTGTCTGTCTGTCTGTCTGTCTGTCTTCCTTCCTTCCTTCCTTCCTTCCTTCCTTCCTTCCTTCCTATCTGACTGTCCTCCACCCTTCCTTCCCTCGTATTTATCCATACATTATCAAACTGACGAATAAATATATTCCCACTTGTTCCTATCAGCTTATTTTGACATGTAATTAAAAGTTTACCCCAAATATCTCTTACGTTTTTTTTCTGAAGGGAATTTACAAAAATGATATCCAATTCAAAAGGTATTAATACAGTTCTTGCAAAGAATTTTAAAGTCCATGCACCCTCAAAATGCTAAACGCCTTCGCGCCATAATTGCTTGAACATAATTTCTTTTCAATTCAATTTTGAATGAATATTTCATTCAACCTATTCCTGTTTACATGATCTTAACACCCAAATCATCATTCTTTGGTCTTTAGCCAAAGTACTGGTTAAGATTTTAAATTGAAATTTAATTGAAATACTTCATTCTTGGAGTCCGAATGATGCAACCAAAACTAGCGCATGCCAAAAAAAATAGCGAATATTCGAGCATTTTGACAAAATCAGGAATAAAGGGCATATGAATAGATTTGGTAATGGTAATGGTGATATTAGCTGTTTCCTTATGAGGAAACTTTCGGTATTTCGAGCATTCAGTGCTACTCGAGTTAAACTTTTGTTCTTCCAGTCCCATCAGACTAGGATCAAATTTTAGAATCAGTTCTCCTCATCTCTAATGGTAATGTTAATATTAGCCGTTTCCTTATAAGGAAACATTCGGCATTCGATGAGACACTAGGACTCGAGCTACTTTTTTTATATCTTGGCCATTGAACTGCGATCAAAATGTAGTATATGTTTCTCATAATCTCTAATGATAATGTTCATATTAGCTTTTTCCTTATAAGGTAACATTCGGCATTCAATGAGACTCGAGTTACACTTTTCTTCGTACCCTGGCCGTTGAACTGGGATCAAAATGTAGTATCTGTTTCTCATCATCTCTAATGGTAAAAATATGGACTCTCCTGTTTTTGATATATGAGGGTCAAGCTCAGTTTTTAGAAGCGAACAATCAGAAAACCTGCATATTTTGATTATAGTAGTAAAGGCTTTTTCCGAACCAACCCCAGACTTTGGTAAAAAATGCATACAGAGCACTGTTGTACAACCACAGAATCTCCAAGATCTTTGGAATTATTACCTAGGAAAAAAAATGAGAAAAAAAAACATGAGAAAATATGGGCCTTGTATCAAAACATTAGACTTTGGTATGAAATAACCTGGAAAAGGTTGATATACCATAAAAAATAAAACATCCAAAGAAATGCTTCCTTTTAGATGTAATCCTTATAATAATATTTACGGTTTTATGCATATGGTTTCATCAGGGTCATTTTGGAATGTGATGTATGAAATTTTTCCATTTTGTCTAACATTTATGCATACATGGCCAAGTGGTTAGAATGTTGATGGAAACCTATATAGCAAAAATTAGATTAGATTACTACGGTTTAATCCTTTGCCAGATTACAAATATGAAGAATCTTCACAGCATGATGATGATCCTTACCATACATCACATGCAATAAAAATATTTATTGTGGATGAAGATGTTTGACATTTGAAAGTCTGCTCAGCACAAATTCCAGATCTCAATATAATTGAAACATTGTAGTGGGAACCAAAGAAACAGGTGTTTCAATGAGAACTACACAATCTCCAAGATCTTTGGGATTATTGCCTAGAAAAATGTAGTAAAAAAAAACCATGAGAAAATATGGGCCGTATTTCAAAACAACAGAATTTGACATGAAATAACCAGGAACATGTTGATATGCCATAAAAAGATCCAAAGAATTGGTTTCTTTCAGATTTCTGCTGCAATCCTTATAATATTTACGGTTTTATACATTTGGTTCCATCAGTAGGAATATCATTTTGGTTTGGAACCAATTATAAAATAATTAGTGTGTCAGCCTTATATAGATTTCAAAATATATAAATTAGAGCCACAGTAAATTTGAATAGATCTCTCATTTGTAAATGCCACGAATAGCATTGCTTAACGGAAGTCAGAAGTTAAAAGATGAAGAAATGTTAAAAATTATTTTCGGTTCTGCACTTGGGAGAGAATTCAGTTTTTTCACTGGGCTCTCTCTTAGTGAACAAAAATATTTTAATTATATTTATGTAATAAGATAAATAGATATATAACAATGATATAATATATAGATAATGATAAATATACGATAATTATCTCTGTGATCGAATTGCTATTTAGTTGGTACTTTGGGGTCTGTTGAAAACAATTTCAGCATACCGGAAGATGAAAATGTCTATAAAAAAAATCTATAGAAATATAGTTCAATATTGAAACGAGTAAGGTGGACATGAAATATCATATGAGGAAGAGAAGTAGATGATGGGGTGGAGGGAGGAAGAGAGTGTTGGCAGTAAAGATAGAGGGTGGGATAGAAATAGCTAAAGAGTAGGAGGGAGAGAGAGAGATGGATCGATAGAGAGAGGGAGAGAGAGTGGAGAGGGAGAGAGAAAGGGAGCTAAAAACGCCTAGCTTATAGATGTCCCACCTGGTACTGTCACATGGGCAATGAAACGTAATGAAAATATTATCTCGAAATAATAGTTTTACGAAGAGAAAATACTTCGGGGTGTCGTGAGGGGGGAGGCGGTGGTTTAAACGATGGAAATAGGATGAAGTGGGTGAGTAGTGGAGGAGGATTGAGTAAAGGGAGGAAAAAACGAAGAGAAAGAGCGTTGGAAATAAAAAGAGAAAAAACGGGTAGAGGTGCGAAAAGAAATGGCGAAAAGAAAAAGAAAGAAAGAAAACGAAAGAAATTAAAAGGTATATTTAGAGAGCGGCAATGAGAGGAAAGATGAAAAAACAAAGAGAATCAATCAATTAATAGAGAAACATTAATAAAGTGCTGAAGAATTAAATAAAGAAAATAGGACGGAAGGGAAAACTGAATGAAGAACATAGAAGGAACTGAAAAAAAAAATAAACAGGGTATATAAGAAAGAAAGAAAGAAAGAAAGAAAGAAAGAGAGGGATGAGATAAAGAAAATAGAAAGAAAAAGAAAGAAAGAAAAGAAAGAAAAGAAGAAAGGAAGAGTGGTAGGAGATAAAAAATAGAATGAAAAAGAAGAAAAGAGAAAGAAAGAAAAGAAGAAAGGAAGAGTGGGAGGAGATAAAGAAAATAGAAAGAAAAAGAAGGAAAGAAAAAGAAAGAAAGAAAGAAAGAAAGACAGAAAGAAAGAGAGGGATGAGATAAAGAAAATAGAAAGAAAAAGAAGGAAAGAAAAAGAAAGAAAAGAAGAAAGGAAGAGTGGGAGGAGATAAAGAAAATAGAAAGAAAAAGAAGGAAAGAAAAAGAAAGAAAGAAAGAAAGACAGAAAGAAAGAGAGGGATGAGATAAAGAAAATAGAAAGAAAAAGAAGGAAAGAAAAGAAAGAAAGAAAGAAAGAAAGAAAGAAAGAAAGAAAGAGAGGGATGAGATAAAGAAAATAGAAAGAAAAAGAAGGAAAGAAAAAGAAAGAAAGAATGAAAGAAAGATAGAAAGAAAAGAGAAACAAAGCGATGAGAGATCAGAAGGAAAAACCAAGAGGGAAACATTAAACAAACTAAGAAGAATATTTAGCGATATAGAAAGCAAGAAAGAAAGGAAGTAAGAAAGAAATAAAGAAAGAGATAAAGAAAATAGACCCCCCCCCAAAAAAAAGAAAAAAAGACATGAAAAAGAATGAAAAGAAACAAACAGGCAAAGAGAAAAAAAAGGGAAAAGACGAAAGCTAGAAAAGAAAGAATGAAAAGAAAGAAAAATGAAAAAAAGAAAAAGATAGGAAGAAAGAAGTAGAAAAAATTAGAAAAATCAAAACAAAAAAACAAGGAGAAAAATAAATGGCTTTGGAAGAATAATACGCCAATTATAAAAGAAAAAAAGAAAAAAAAAAAGAAAGAAAGAAAGAAAGAAAGAAAGAGAAACAACGAAAGAAAGAAAGAGAGGAAGAAAGAAGGGAGTTAGAAAGAAAGAAAGAAAGAAAGAAAGAAAAACAACGAAAGAAAGAAAGAGAGGAAGAAAGAAGGGAGTTAGAAAGAAAGAAAGAAAGAAAGAAAGAGGGAGAAATAAGAAAGATGAAAGCAGGTGTAATAAATTTAGAGAGATCAGAGGACAAAAAGCAAGAGGAAAATTAAATGAAGCAAGTAGAATAGTCAAGTCGGTCGAAAGCGAAAAGAAAAAGAAGATAAAGAAAAAGAAAGAAAAGGTAAAAGAAAGCGCGTAAGATATCGAATAAATTTTGAAAAATAAGAAAGAAAAAACAAGACGAAAATTGAATGAACTCAAGAGAAAAAATATGAAAAGAAAGTTGTAGAAGAAATTCATGCAAATCAAATGCCAAAAAACAAGAAGAAACTAATAAGATACGAAAGAAAGAAACAAGCAACGAAAGAAGGAAAGAAAGAAAGAAAGGAAGAAAGAAAGGAAGAAAGAAAGGAATAAAGGAAGAAAGAAAGGAAGAAAGAAAGAAAGGAAGAAAGAAAAAACCATGTACAATGAAAGTGGTAGAAAAAATTTATGAAAATCAAGAGGAAAGGAAAAAGGCACGAATAAAATTAAATGAAAAATAGTAAGGTAAGAAAGAAAGAAAGAAAGAGAGAAGGATAGAAAGAAAGAAAGGAAGACAGACAGACAATGAAGAAATAATGTGTGGCAAGGAATTTATAAGATTTTTTCAGAAGGCATAAAGCAAAAAGAGAGAAGAAAATTAAGGAGGACAGAAGAAAAGAAAAAAGGAAAGAAAAAAAGAGAAAATAGAAAAAGAAAAATCTAGAAATATTTTAAAAGAATGGCGGAAAGAAATAACCATGAAAGAATAATAAGCGATGAGACGTAAGAGGCAAAAGATTTGACGTCAACCGGAAGAAGGACGTAACGCAGAAGTTAACGCTGCATTGTAATAACCTGTTGTTTTCTGGGATGAGTTGCGTCCCCTCCAGCTGTCCAGTTGTTATTATTTTCTCGTCGACCCTTGAGGCGCGAATCGGGGACACGAAGAAGATGAAAATGGGAGAAGGGGGAAAAATTAAATCAGCAACCTGGTGGGAGCGTGTATGAAGAGAAAGGAGGAAGGGCGTTAAATCAATATTTCTGCGTGCCCACCCCAACCACCTTCGCCTCCTCTACCGAATTGTTGCGAAGACGTAAATATAATACCATCAGTTTGTCTCTTGAACAATCCCCCGTTCCTCCTCAGCCAGAAATGTGACGGGGAAGTAGTGATGGCGACTGAGTTTTGAAACGGGACAAAGCAAATATCGAAAACAAATTGAAAACGGAATAACCAGTGAAATATAAAGATTTCGCCGGGCCTGGTTAAGAAGACGATGGCGGAAAAGAGTTTATCCAAAAATACTTATGTTTTTTTTTCTTCTCCTATTTAAAGTTGTAGCTTACATTGCAGATTGCATTTATATTATTTATTTTTTTTTTGGTTATTTACTAGTGAACCTGGATGCCGTAGGACGCAGGCAAGAAACCAACCTCCTTTACTAGTAAACGCGGATGCCGTAGGACGCGTGCAGGAAACCTACCTCATTTACTGTTAAACGCGGATGCCGTAGAACGCAGACAGGAAACCTACCTTCTTTAATATTAAACGCGGATGCCGTAGGACGCGGGCAGGAAACCTACCTCCTTTACTGGTAAACGCGGCTGCCGTAGAACGCAGACAGGAAACCTACCTCCTTTACTGGTAAACGCGGATGCCGTAGAACGCAGACAGTAAACTTACCTCCTTTACTGGTAAACGCGGATGCCGTAGAACGCAGACAGTAAACATACCTCCTTTACTAGTAAACGCGGTTGCCGTAGAACGCAGACAGGAAACCTACCTCCTTTACTGGTAAACGCGGATGCCGTAGGACGCGGGCAGGAAACCTACCTCCTTTACTAGTAAACGCGGCTTCCGTAGAACGCAGACAAGAAACCTACCTCCTTTACTGGTAAACGCGGATGCCGTAGGACGCGGATGCCGCAGAACGCGGACAGGAAATCTACCTCCTTTACTAGTAAACGCGGATGCCGTAGAAGGAAGGCAGGAAACCAACCTCCTTTACTAGTAAACGCGGATGCCGTAGGACGCTGATGCCGTAGAACGCGAACAGGAATCTTACCTTTTTTACTAGTAAACGCGGATGCCGTCGGACGCGGATACCGTAGAACGCAGGATGAAACCTACCTCCTTTACTAGTAAACGCGGATGCCGTAGGACGCGAATGCCGTAGAATGCGGACAGGAAACCTGCTTCCTTTACTAGTAAACGCGGATGCCGTAGAACGAAGGCAGGAAATCAACCTCCTTTACTAGTAAACCTCGGATTCCGTAGGACGCGGATGCCGTAAAACGCGGACAGGAATCTTACCTCCTTTACTATTAAATGCGGATGCCATAGAACACAGGCAGGAAACCTATCTCCTTTAATCATTGTACGTGTATTGACATCAAGCTTTACTATCGATTACTGTAAACCTGTACCAATCTAAAAGGGGTGCAGAATTAATTTCAATTTGACCCACCGCAACGCGAATGAGTCCGAACCTTTATTGTCGATAACTCCAAAAGGGTAGATTTTATCAAAATTTCTTTGTTATTTTTTAATTAAGCATTTACATTTACACCTAAATGGAAGTATTTTGGGTAATTTTGATTAGAAACTGAGCGCTGGGCTTGAACTGCAAATTACGCTGGTGTTGAAATTAATTCTGTCACCATTTTTAACTAATATGTATTATAATGTAAATAATTTTCGTTTAATCCAAGTACAATTTTGTAATTTAAAATAGTTCGTTGTTAACGTTATCAATTGAACTGAGTACAATTTAAAAAAAAACACCTAAGGAAAAATATCCGTATATTTTCTTCATAAATGTTACATATTTACAACCAAAATTATGATTACTGTAATTATTCCTAGAGTACAATATTTTTTGTCTAAACATTGGAAGGTCTGAATAATCCTTGACCGTCTGTAGATTCAATTTGTAACATCAGAGTCTGCATATTTCTCGTCCTGCAGAAAGCAACGTATCATCAAATATATTTTTTAATTTATCCATTTCAACATTCCAAGCAAAAACGTTTGCGGTTTCTTTTTTCTTTTTAATATATACACTTTTCTCTCGTTGGACCAACTATAACCTCTTTATATTTATATATATATATATATATATATATATATATATATATATATATATATATATATATATATATATATGAAAGTGGACATTGATGTCAACACCCAGCGACGACAGTCTGCTTTATGGTTAAACGCAATCATCTGACCTTGTTATTGACCTCAATATGCACTTTTATATTTACATACGCTCTATCACTGATATTAAACACTTCAACTCATAAACATAACATACGTTGAAACTATATTTTATGGGGTACAGAATTAATTTCAATTTCACCCATCGCGACGCGAATGAGTCCGAACTTTTATTGTCGATAACTTCAAAACGATAGCTTTCATCAAAATTTCTTAGTTATTTTCGAATTAAGCATCTACATTTACAATTAAATGGAACTATATGGGAAATTTTTAGTAGAAACTGAGAGCTGGGCTTGAACTGCAAATTATCCTCGTGTTGAAATTAGTTCTGTCACCCATCTAAAATACTCAAATTAAAATTCAGCTTGCTCCTTAGTTTATTTCAAGGACACATGGCCCAGTGGATAAAGCCGTTGGTTAGATCCAGTAACTAGACGCAAAGAGTTGTGAGTTCAATACCAGGCTACAGCAGTGGTCGGAATGTCAAATTGAACCCTTTATTTCGCTCACCGGGGTAGACTGTTCTAGTTCCACATGCCATGTTTGATGGATGTCAGTTATCTCTTGTTAATTTCCCTCCGAAAGTTCTCCACTGCCTTAATCGGGTATTGAACTCACACTCTTTGGGTCCTCTCACTGGATCTAACCAACGCCTTTATCCACTGTGCCATGTGTATAACCTTCTATGAAGTTTTTAGTAGTGCAGTACGCCTATATTTCTTGTGGCTTTTTGCTCGAAAAAAATTGCACATGCGTGCTGAACGCTATTCTTCAAAATGCACCGACAGAAGTCAGGTCTACAGAATATGGAGAAGAAAATTAAAGACGTTAATTAACAAAATATCATTAAAGCAAAACGATTGACAAAGGCGTAACTCAAAAAGAAAATCTGAAAAGAGAAATGAATACAATTTTCAATACAAATGAAAATACCAAAAATGTAAAAATACAAATCGATATGATAAATAATAATTCAGTCTGATGAATAATGATGAAAGTCCAATAATATATATATATAAAAATGGAGAAGGACATCAAGAAGTTAAAAACAAATTAAGATATGAAGGGAATAACACACAAAAAAGTTGATGAAATGAAAATAAATATTTATAAATGTAAAAGGCAACAATTTCGTTTTTTGCTTTGAAAAAGACCACATTGGACGAAACGCGTCGGCAACTATTACAGTTTTCCTATTGTCTTTTACATTTATAAATATTGTCTTTTTCTACGGGTTAACTCTGAGAAATTTTTCAAAAAAAATATTCAAAGAGAATGTAAAAGAACGTTTTCAAAATACTGATCCACTTTATATATTCCAGTTTCTCAGAGAAATTAAACTGATCTCAAAAATATAAATTTTAAAATATAAAAATAACTAAAAGCAGCCTAGATACAAGGGTTTATGTAAAAAAAAATGTCGGCATTAATAAAAATGGGGCCTTGGGTTTGATTGGAAAAAGTTCTGATAGTCTCACTGAAGTGGGGATTCCTGGAAGTCCATGCCTTAAGGAAATTCAAAAAGTACAATTTTTATTTTTATAAAAAACATTCGGTGGCAGATATTATCGTGCCATTTCTGAACATTTTGGGCTCTGAAATAAATAAAAAATTATAACAACTACAACAATAACAGCAATAATAATAATAATAATATTTTCATGGGAATGATGTCCGTATGAAGTCTTGTCAGGTAAAAGCAACCGCATGAGGTAAAATTATAACCGACGGTAAGGAAGATTGTGGTTAAAATTAACCCCTGGAAAATTTCATCTTCATACATAAGATGCAGGGAAGTTTTTTTCCAGTCATTTTTCGGAAAGGTGCGTATTATATGCGGTAAAATGCGGCATATAAAATCGTATCCGAGTGACCATTGTTATCAACATCTTCCTGTCTTTTGTTGATGTAACTGAAACATTTATTGTCCTTGTTATGCCACAATTAACACAAACTTATGTGGTCATTGCCCTCCTCATCTTCCTGTCTTTTGCTGCTTTAACTTTTGAAATCTTGCCATACATTTATTGTCCTTGTTATGCCACCAATTACCACAAAAATATGAAGCCACTGCTATCCACATCTTCCTGTTTCTGTAACTATTGAAACATTGCATCCCTTTATTGTCCTTGATATGCCATCAATTTCCACAAAATTATGTGGTCATTGTTGTCAATATCTTACTGTCTTTTGTTGCTGTAACTTTTGAAACATTGCCCCCCCCACCTCGGCATTTCACCTTTAGAGAAAACCTCAGTTGTTGGGCAATGAACCCAACCCGCTCCTGAAGGATAGGTCTATTTTTCAGAGCGCCTACTTCACTACCGAATGTGACAAAAAGTCGAGGTTTAAAGGAGCGTTAACGGCAATACTCTGGAAATATTTCCCAAGCCGCATCGACATTTAACCTTTTGTTATGGAGTTGTTTCACAGTGAAGGCTTGTATTTGTACTAAGTCGGTCCTAAAATAGGTTCGACGTACAAAACGTTAGGAACTTGATATAATAGGTAATGACACAGAGAAATCTAGTCGTGGTCGCTGATACTAACGGTCGTCCGGCATCGATTGACTGACCGATCCACTGAACGACTGCCTGAGCGACTCCCCATTACTATTACTACTCCTACTTATTAGATGGGAGAGTCTATTAACTAAAGAATATGTGTGTTCCACTATAACAATGAGGTCGAGTTTTAAAGTGGCTTTGACGGCAATACTGTGGAAATATTTCCCCAGCCCCACTCTGCATTTCACGTTTGGAGGACAACTCAGTTCTTGTACAATGAACCCAGCTCGCTTCTAAATGATAGGTTTATTTTTCAGCATGCCTACTTCACTACCGAATGTGACACAAGGTCGAGTGGCTTTAACAGCAATACTGCGGAAATATTTTCCAAGCCCCCTCGGCATTTCACCTTTGGAGGATGCCTTAGTTTTTGGGCAATGAACCCAGCCCGTTCCTGAAAGATAGGTGTATTTTTCAGTGCACCTACGTCACTACCGTATGTTACACAAGGTCGAGGCTTAAAGTGGCTTTAATGGCAATACTGTGGAAAAATTCCCCAAGCCGCAATGAAAAGTGTTAGCCTGGCTTCTGCATTCGGATCCGCCTTACGATTACAACTGTCAAGATGATGATTCTCAAACGGTCACCCATCTAGCTACTGACTAAACCCTACGTTGCTTAACGTCTGTGATTGTACAGGAATCGGGGTTTCAAAGTGATGTGGCCTAAGAGAACAAATGCTGCAAGAAATTGGTTGACAGTCTTACAAAACACATTATTTATTCCGTTATGCAAATATCCACCAAGGATAATACAAAAAGACACGGAAATATTTAAAAAGACGATCACATTTTTTCATCTAAGTAAATGATGGAGAAATTTAAAGGTTTGGATATAAATAATTTCCGTTTTGGGTAACCAATTCCACTGGCAAATATATCGACCTAACTAAACTTTTTCTTAAATATATCATAACAGGTAATGCTAAGTGGTTATATACAACAATGTTCAACGCAAAAGCGGTGAATTGACATGGTCAAATCTATACAAACGTGGAAGAAAGTGCGTGTTGTGGGATTGTCAGCGTTTTATTTTATTATTTTAGAGTTCTGAAAACGCAACAATATACGAAATAAACATTTTCAAGTCCTCAATGGCAACGTGTCCATAAAAGTTAAAAAAAAAATACGCCCTATTCTTGTCAATAGGAAAAATGTTGTTGTTCTCCGTGATAACGCAGGTCCACCTATGGCAAGAACAACTAATAATAAACTTTGGGAACTCGGTTGGTCTGTCTGAAACCCACCACCCCCAACCCACCAACCCTATTCACCTGACCATACATCAGCCGATTATTACCTTGCACCTACCAGTTATTACCTTTCTCCAACCGATAATAACCTTGCACCAACTGAGTATTACATTTCTTCAACTGATTATTACCTTTCTTCAACCGATCATTACCTTGCCTCAACCGAGTATTACCTTGCATCAACCGATTATTCATTTCTTAAACCGATTATTACCTTTCTCCAACCGATTATTACCTTGCACTTAACGATTATTACATTTCTCCAACTAATTATTACCTTTTTTCAACTGATTATTACCTTGCATCAACTGAGTATTACCTTGCCCCAACCGATTATTACATTTCTTCAACCGTTTATTACTTTGCACCAACCGATTATTACCTTGCACCAAGCGAGTATTACCTTGCTTCTACCGATTATTACACTTCTTCAACTGATTATTACCTTGCACAAACCGATTATTACCTTTCTTCAACCGATTATTACCTTGCACCAACCGAATATTACCTTTTCCCAACCGATTATTACGTTTCTTCAATCGATTATGGCCTTATAACAACCGATTATTACCTTTCTTCAACCGATTATTACCTTGCCTCAACCGAGTATTACCGTGCACGTATCGATTATTACATTTCTTCAACTGATTATTACCTTGCAACAAGCGAGTATTACCTTGCCCCAAGCGATTATTACATTTCTTCAACTTAATATTACATTTCTTTAACCGATTATTTCCTTGTACCAACCGATTATTACCATTTTTCGATCGCTGCAAAAGTTTTGATACGGAAAGATTTCTCTAATGAACACCACTTTCAAGAGTTTGTCGAAGACTTTTGCATGTGAATATCTGTGGAATTTTACTCGAAATGTATCGGAGAACTGCCTGACGAGGGGCAGCAAGTCTTTGCAAATAATGGCGGATGCAGAATCCAATAAAACGTAATTGTAATTATTTCTTCAATAAGAAAGTTCACACACAAAAGCGGAAATGATTTATGACTCAACATAGCAGTAAAGAAAAGAGTTAAGAAAAAAGTAATCTTCATTCATTTGAATAAAAATTGGCTTTTATTTCATTCATAACAACTTCTGGGGAATAAAAACGAAAAAAAAGCCCCATGTTTTTATGGTGTCGTAAAACTGTAACAGCAATAAAAAAAAAAGTATCTTAGCCCTTTCCGAAGCCGCGGGAGAGAAAGCTGACTGAGTATTAGAATAATTACTTTGAAGATTGTATTTTGGATAATGATGGTAATATTAGCCGCTTCCTGTAAGGAAGTATCCCATCTATTTTTCTCTGTGGGAAATTTCCATTCAGCAGATGGCCGGTCATGGCCATCCACAGCTTTCTGTTTTGGATTTACCACCCTAGATCTGCCATCTACTTACTGAAACTCTCAAGTAGGTTCTTTGCCTCTATTCTTTTTTGCTTTCTGTTTCCTGTGTGTGTTAAATTCTCCAAGCCACTTTCACGATCAGGAGACTCGTAACCCATTAGGGCCGTACGCTCAACATATGTACGCAGTAGAAGTGGTGTTTCCTAGACAGTCTGACAGAGCCCAACCCTCTCCAAGCCGGTTTCAGAGTTACCTTCTCCTAGATCGGTTGTCACCCAAAGCTATAGAACCCAGTCTGTCTTGCTATTTAATACGCAAATATACATCCAGCAAATTTAAAAAAAAAAATTAAAACATTTCTTGGAATTCTTTATAAGTTTCAAAAAGTTTTTATTTAGAGAAATATGAAGTTACTTTTTTTATTTGTTTAAACTCTTCAACTACAAGCCCAGTGAAAAATTTTGATATATGGAATCATACTATCGCCTTTTGTTCAAGGACTATAGTGATTTATAGTAAACACAAGAACATTGAGTCTAGCAATTCACTTATGTCAAGACAAGCTATAAATAGCTACTTTTAAGTGAAAAGATGAAAGATTTTGGATTTAATAATGAAAAAGAATCGTATGCAGACGTTGCTAAAACATACGGTAAAAATAAATTGCCTGTGTGGATTTCTTGCGCCATGTCACATGTAGATAGAGACATTTATGGTTCATCACGTCTTTTTTATTTTTTATTTGTTTTGTGACATCTGTAAACTGGGAATTGCTATAATTGTTCTTTAGACATTGGATTCTGTCTCTTTTGCCTTCTCCACGCTTTTAATTTCAGATTTTTCCTTTTGAACTTATTGCCGATCAAGTCCTGATAGACCAGTCTGCTTTGCTATAGAACGAATATCGAAGAGTAGAAGAGACGAGTTCATGCCTTACCCAAGATTGTTTTTACTCTCGTGTAATATAAATACAATTTACTACATCAGATGTATTGTAGCGTAATGATATAACTCTTCTTTTTTCTTCTTAGTTATTGTTTTTAATAATGGGCCTAATAAGATCTTCGCTAAGAAGGCATCTTTTATCCGTCACATAACTGTTGTCCCAGTCTGATGTTATGATTGTTCTATCCTATTATTACTTATTACTGTTGATAACCTCTTATTATACCTCAAGATCCGCGTTAAGAATGAGTCTTTTATACGTCGTGTGTTTTTTCTTATAGCGCATTATTCTGATGTTCTTGTTTTGTCATTAGGTTTTGTTAATCTCGTCTTAATTTACAACTCCTTATTTGACAGCGTAAAAGGCGCACGGTTCTATTAACAGCCACTCATTTCAGCCGGGTATATTTAGTAAAAGAGACCTCAGTGTATTTAAGCACTTAAATGTTTAAAGCAAACTATCTTCTTCTTTATATAGCGCATCCCATTAAAACATAGATGATCATAGCTCTCCACATCTTCCTGTCCTTTGTTGCTATTAATAAACTTTGTTTTTCTGTTATTTTATCTAATCCCTATTACGCCATCCGCTTAATCAAGCTCACTAAGTATATTATGCGTTGTTTTCCTCTGTCTCTCTTGTCTTCAGTCTATCCTGTGAGTATCAGATTTTCCAAGCCTTCCTTCTTCATTAAGGCTTCCAGAAGTCTCAACTGTCTCTTTCTGATGTTTAGTATTAGTTTCGTTTTTGTTTCCATTTTCTCCAAAACTTCGTTGTAACCACATGTTCGGTCCACGGTATCCTCAGCATCCTACTGTAGAACCACATTTTTAAGTCTCCTTTTAATCTTTGAGGAGATCGTCCAGCACTCACTGCCATACAGGTGGACAGATATCATGCAACAATTTATTACTCTTTTCCTCGTTTCTTACAAAATATTTCTATTCCTAAGTACTCTGCTTAACTTTTGGAATGCTTCCTTGGCTACCCCAGTAAGCCTTCGAATCTCAGAGTCAATCTTTGCATCGTCTGTTAACAAAACACTTCGCGGATATTTAAATTCCCGCACTTGTTTGATTTTGGTATCACCGATTTGTAATTCGCACTTTGGGCTTATCCTTTTGCTAAGAACCATGAATTCTATCTTCTTGCATTTGATATTTAATCCTTTGTTCTCGCTTTTGTTCATTACCATCTATAGGAGTTTACAAATGGGGACGTCTACTCAAACCTTAGCTATTGGAATGTTTCTTGGTTTATCCCAATACACCTTTGGTTCTCAGAATCACTCGTTCCCCCCTCTGTTAAAACACTTCCCAGATATTTAAATTCCTGCACTTGTTTGATTTTGGTATCTCCGATTTGCAATTCTCACGTTGGGCTCATCCTTTTTGCTAGCAACCATGCATTCTATCTTCTTGCATTTGATATTTAATACTTTCTTCTCGCTTTCCTTCACTAAATTCTGTAGGAGTTTTTGTTGCTTCCTTTCTGTGTTTGCTATCAACACTGTGTTAACTGTATACCCTATGCTGTTAAGATTGTGGCCACCAATAATGAATCCTGATAGGACATCTAGTTTTCTCTCAGAATCACCTCGTTGTATCAGTTTAATAATTTCTGTGAGAATACATATCCTTGTCTTACACCTCTTTCTATTTTTGTATATCTGCTGAACTCATTTTCTGTCCATATTCAGGCAATTTGCTGCCAGTATAGTTTCTTGTTTATTCTAATGTTCTTCCCAAATATATCAATGTTGGTTAGCAGCTCCAACAGATCTTTGTAGAGTACTTTATTGAACGCCTTTATAAAAAGCAAGCTATCGGTAAATTCTAAAACTTTACAAATTTACCTTAGCCATGGAAGAAAACATCACTTCATAAAAAGAGAAATAAAAATAAAGAAATTAAAATAATAGATTACTAAAGTGAAAATATGATTCTCGGCAGGACATGACTACCGCAATAAAACATGGGAAGAGAAAAGAAAGCAGAATCATTTTATAAAAATGAAGCTACCAATACATTTGAGGGTAAACCAAAATGATGTTTTAACATTGCCTGGGTTTCTTTTTTTAGTTACGTCACTTCTTCTTTAGTTTCCTGTTCGTTAATGTTGGTGGGTGTTGAGACATTTAAATATAAAAGACATCGAAGATCGAAATCTCAAAAATGTAGCATATGAGAACATCAACAATCCATGTTGTAGTTGGAGCCCTCGAATTGAATGAAAAAGATCGCTGGTGCATTATTACGATAATATGTATTTTTTTTTGTTTTACGGCTTATCAACCTCAAGTTGTACCATTCCGCGTCAAAGTGGACCTGGGAACACCAGCAATTAAGAAGTGGTTCCACGCTCCTCAAAACCTCCTGATCAGAGGCCTTGCTGCTGGGCGTAGTTTATCGTCTTATTCAGGACGCTGATGTAGTTTATGTTCATGTCCAGGACGTGTAATATCTTTTACAGAACCGGCAATAATAATAATAATAATAAGAAGAAGAAGAATAAGAAGAAGAAGAAGAAGAAGAAGAAGTAGAAATCGAAATCTCAAAAATGTAGCATATGAGAACATCAACAATCCATGTTGTAGTTGGAGCCCTCGAATTGAATGGAAAAGATCCCGGTAGACTCATTGAAGGGATTCCTGGTAATCCAAGCCTTAAAGAAATACAAAAAAATTGTACTCACTAGTACAGACCACATCTTATGCAGGGCTTTATCAGCGTAAAAAATGTGTATGTTTGTTTTTTAATTTACTTTTTTAAAAAAATTTCTCAGTGGAAAATGTCATGATGCCATTTCTGACCTTAGGTCTTGGGGCGGGACCCAGAAAGAAATGAGTATACACCAGAAAACAAAGGAAATAAACAAAATAATAATAATGATACTCTTCTTATTGACATGGAAGTTCCTGTAGATTGTAATGTATCTTTGAAGATCTTCAAAAAACAATCAAAATACAATTATCTTGACGTAGAAATCTAAAAAATGTGGCACATGAGGGCATCCATAAGTCCAGTTGGAGTTGGAGCTCTCTGATTGATTGGAAATGGTTCCGATAGACGCATTGAAAGGATTTCTGTTAGCCTTAAAGAAATAAAAAAAATGTACTTACATGTACAGCTCACACATTACGAAGGGCTTTACCTGTGTAAAATGTGTGTGAACATTTCTTGTTATTTTTTTTTATAAAAATGATCAGTTGAAAATGTCATCTTACCATTTCTGACCTTTGGTCACTGATTGGGAAATGCGTATACAACAGAAAGGAAATAATAATAATGAGACAAGAATTGGCTGGTTAACTTTAAAGCTTAAAAAAAAAACTGCTCTCTATTAATCATCACAGAGAACCATCCCTGCCCCTCATTAAAATGTCTGACGCTCAACTTCTCAAGAGTCCCTCTTTGCGACTAATCGGCCTCACATTGACTGCTGGCCTGAAATACGACAAATACATTGAGTCAATAGCTTCGTCCACCGCAAGGAAAGTTGGCTCCCTGTGCCGCGGCAGGAACTTTTTCTCGCCGGACGAGAACCATTCGCCTCTTGCATGGAGTATTGCTGCCATATATGGTCCGGTGCCCCTTGTCTCAAGGTTCTTGATAAAATCCAGAGACGGATATGCAACGTAATTGGCCCTGATCTGGCATCTCGTCTGCAGTCGCTCTCTCACAGACATGCCGTCGCCTCCCTCTGTCTTTTTTACAAATACGATGAGCTGCTTTCGCTGGTTCCCAGACTTCATGAATTTAAGCGTTCTAGTAGGTTGGCATCTCGCTCACACCATTTCACTGTCGAAACTGTTAAATGTAGCCGTCTTTTCTACTCCAACAGCTTCATGTCTCGCACTTCTCGCCTGTGGAACTACCTCCCATTTTCCTGTTTCCCTGATAGCTATAATCTCCAACTATTCAAATGTAATGTCAATCGACGTCTCCAGATGCCCTGATCTATCCCCTATCCTTCTCTTTATCCTTTCATCTATAATTCGTATTTACTTTCGCTCCAATTCCCTGTAACCCCTTGCGTGCTAGTGGCTTCTCACCTTCCTTGGGGTTAAATAATAATAATAATAATAATAATAATAATACATGTCGCTTGAATAAGTAATATTATATAGTCGAGTTATGTAGAAGTATCCGTCAGAGATAAAATTATAGTCTATGGTAATAAATGGTGAGAATAAAATGTGCCTACCGGTGGCCTAAACTGTGTAAATAAAGCGCAAGGCGATTGTTTTTAAATATTTCTTGAATATAAAAGTATGTAATCTATGCCATCAAAGAGAATATTTTCTCATAGATGTATATACGTAAAATCGGGTTTGATATTACGGTTTTAAGCATTAGTTAAGTGTTTTGGAACACATCCTTCGCGGGAAAGCGGAACTGTACAACCCGTTCTGTCGCAAAAGCAAAGAGAGATGCTCTTCCAGTAGGGAAAATAACTGCCGACATGATGGCCATTATACTCTACATTTTATTCGAAAATTACCTGTCCAGAAGGATCTCCAGATATATCCACATTGAACATGTAAGAGAATATTTTTTACTGTTCTCCTCATACAAGGCTCAAGAGTCACTCAATGTAGAGGGTTACAGAATGAGGTTTTTGAAACCAGATAGCTATTGAATCGGGACTTAAAGAGGTTAAGATTGTAGTGATCGGGAAACCATCCCCTCGGGATTTTGTTTTAGCTCAAAGTTGAATTGATGATTCCTCTAGCAATTGTGACCTCTTGATCCTTTCTACTGTTTCCTCTTTTTAAAACTTATTCACCATTCTCTTGATGGTTCTTGAATGGACTTGGAAAATAGAAGCCTGTGTATGAATGTTGGTACAATTAAGGAAGGCCTGAATGATCTTTTTCCTCTAACCATTGCTCATTTGGGAAGGCAGTGGGGCTGGCACAAAACTATTTTAACCTGTTCTCTTTCTAGCTGAATAACTCAAAGGATTTTCAGTGGTTCTTATGACAAATGGTATGAAGATGGCTAAACGTTTTATCTGAAAACCTTGCGAAAAGAAACTCAATTTGTTAAGTGTTTTTATTTTTTAGATACTAAATTTTGTGGGGTGGACAATTATCACATGCTTTTTCACGATGTGGACAATTTTGCTGATACATCCGGCCTATGTATTCAAAAATGATATATACAGGAAACCTCTCATCAACGGACTAATAGAGGGATGGGTGGTCCGTTAAAGCTGATTGCCCGTAGATGGGAAGGGATTATTTTTGAGTTATAAAACCACTATAGTAACTACCAATAGTTATGATCATAATGTAAATGCTATAAACATGTGTATATGGCATACGTAAATATTATACTTAATAGATATATTAATCAAAATAACAGAAATAATAGATTTCACACAGCTAGTTTCTTTCGCACGCGCTAACGTGTCGTACTTTATATACTGTACACCCGTCTTTGTTTACAGTTGAAAGGACCACCACTACCGCTAAGCAGTCCCTTTGAGAACGAAGCTCGCCAATTTTGAAATACATGGATGACGATTTGGAAGTTATTTTTTTCCTGCATACCTTTTTTTTATTTCGCTCTCAGATTTTGTCCGTTGCATTCGAAGTGCCTTGATGTGTATGTGTATGGGGGGGCGTAGATGAGAGGTTTTCTGTACTATTTTATTATGAGATTTGAATATTTTTATTCCCCCTTATTATGAAAATTGTGCACATACCTCTTTCTATATGGGGTCCTTTATGTAATCCAGTTGTATAGCTTCAGAAAGGTATGAATCCATTTATTCTCCACCCAATATATGGATTAAATATCAGGACAGAATTGGTACTATAGCCTTGGTTGGCAACCAGTCTGCAACAGAAAGAAACGACAACCTACTGCGGCAAAATCTTCTGCCTAGTCAATTATAAATCGAAAGAGACATGTTCACCCAAGGGTGGTTCACGGATGGCATTTAATTGTCTGGGTAAAATCATCGCATCGCGATAGTATGCCTCCTTTTGCTTAGTTACGATGTGCTTCGGATCCCAGAGGTACATTTTCGCATGTAGGAAAATATATTATTACTGTTATAAACTAGCAAACATGAAAAATATGAATTTAATGAAATATATTTAATGAAAAATATATATTTAATTTAATTAAATATATTTAATTTAATATACAAGGCTCCCAGTAAAAATAGCTGCGGGAGTTATTATCACTGTTTAATCTTTTAGGAATAATTAACCTTAAATAATAATAAATAAATTTCTTGAATATTCATGACCTTGGTTTGGTTTGTTTTGTTTTTCGGTACATCAAACTCAATGGGTTATTTAATGCCGACAAGATTTTTAGGATAGGTTCTTCTGAATAGAATATGTATTCTTTGAAAGAAATCAGTTTATAGATCAGGGTTTGGGTTTATTTTGTTTTACGGCATATCAACCTCAATGGGTTATTTAATGCCGGCAAGATTTTTAGGATAGGTTCTTCTGAATAGAATATGTATTATTTGAAAGAAATCAGTTTATAGATCAGGGTTTAGGTTTATTTTGTTTTACGGCATATCAACCTCAATGGGTTATTTAATGCCGGCAAGATTTTTAGGATAGGTTCTTATGAATAGAATATGTATTCTTTGGAAGAAATCAGTTTGTAGATCAAGGTTTGGGTTTATTTTGTTTCACGGCATATCAACCTCAATGGGTTATTTAATGCTGACAAGATTTTTATTGCTGCTAATATTTAAAAAAATAGATATATTAATGGTAATATTATTCTTTTCAAAAATGTACCGTCGGCAATAATTTTTCCAAAAAAGGATTGCTGGTATTAAAACCTATTTTATACTTTCATGGTGCTTTGACTCCTTTTTGTCCCCGCCACCCGGGGTCAGGGGGAACCCGGGAACATCAGCAACCAAGAGGCGGGTCCACGCTCCACAAAACCACCCGATCAAAGGCCCTTCTGTCGGATGTAGTTTTACCCAAAAGGCGGATGTAGTTTTTCGTCTTACCCAGGACGCGGATGTAGTTTATCGTTTTACCCAGGACGCACATGACCTTGAATAATCATTCGGCTCTCGCTTAACTCTGATTGGTTCTTTTATGATTGATTAGTTGCTGTTAGATCTTGTGATTCGTAATTTAAAAGTTATTTGTAGACAACTTTCTCTTCTGTTCTGTTTTTCTCATATGGCTAAACAATTTCAAACTGATTTTGAGCGCCAAGTTATCGTACTTTTCAAAGAAGAACATCCGACGTGGGAATTGACGAAATGTGCAGAAATTCTGCCTGAATTTTTTCAGTCACGTCAGCCTTCTTCACTTTTCAACGGTTGTCCCACGTTTTTTTCTGAATTTACCGCTTTTTTTTTTCTTTTTTACTTGTCACCCTTTAAAAAGAGCATAACAAAATTCTGGAATTCTGATTAGTCGGCTATTGTTGCTAGCAAGTTTAACGCATTTTCTTATAAAGCAATTAATGCTTCCCTAAACTAATACAAAGGAGTAAAAGGTATCCGACCTCCTTATTCAGACAAGGTATATTATTTTTAATATGTTAAAGAAAGATATTTTTAAAATAACAAAACCAGATATCATGTAAACTTAAACTAACCTTTAAAGATATTTTATTGAAGTTGTCCGTGTCCTTTTCTTTATATATTTTTTTATCTAAAAGCTCAGTTTCTTTCATGAGATTTTTTATATTATGGGGTGTAGGTCTCCCCGCCCGTGAATATGTGGCATTGTGGTACATGTAGGATTGAATGGTGATGGATGAGTTCTTGTAGCCAATGGATCAATTGTATTGTATGAATAGGTCGTGATTATGATTAACTAGGATTAGGATAGCGAAGACCAGATTATCTCAGCCCCACTTCGGCCATATGCCACAATTATTATACTTTTACAATAATAAATATATTCATTCTGCTTTTTTCGTATAGCTAAACTATTCACTGATTTTGAGCGCCAAGTCATCGTACTTTTCAAAGGACATCCGACATGGGGACTGAAGAAATATGCAGAAATTCTTTCTGAATTTTTCAGTCACATCAGTCGTCACCTCGTCTGAACGGTTATCTCACGTCTTTCTGAATTTAATTTAATATATTTAATTTAATTTAATGTAAAATATTAATTTAATTTTGTACTTTAATTTTTTATATAATTTTCTTTTACAAATCTTCTCCCAGGACGTAATCAATCATGGCTCTCCCGTTCTTTATTATCTGTGAATTATAGTTTCTTGGGAAAGATAGTGAAGTAGTTTCCTATCGCCCTCTCAACGGTGTGGCATTCAAAAAAGACCTCATAAACTGAATGCCACTCAAGGCTAGATAGCCTAGTTTAAACTGTTGGGAAATTTCAATTTAATAACATTTCCTTTCAGAATATAGTCGGTCATGACTCTCCACGCATTCCTTTCTTTATTATTAGCTTCTGATAATAAGAAAGATTATGAGTGGCTTCCTGTTGCCTTCAGTACGGTTTTAAATTCAGAGTCGTCCTCTTAGACAGGTCACGGCCCAAGGCTATCGAAACTCGTATATCATGTTATTTAACGCATTTGGGCGAAAGTGAACGCAACATATTAAGCGAGGATTTGAACACGAATCGACGATCTTGCATCCCGCACCTGTAACCATTAAGCTAACATTTCTATGTTTATTTACAACTAGATGCTTCCGACTAACCCTGTAGTCACTTTACTTGGCCTTGTCAAACCTGGGTAGGTATCAAAATTGTCTAAATATTATATTGCTGGGTGAATACCGACCCTAGAGACATTTGTAGGTACTTGAACGTTGACTTGATGTCACTACTCAACAGACGTGCAATCGAAATAAATAAAGTTCCCTGTGGATATAGGTCGGTTTGTTATTAAGTAGAAGGCACTAACCGACAAATCATTAAACACTCTCATTTTAAATCAGGCCAAAAAAAAAAAAAAAAAAAAAATAAGAAAAAACTCTATCAAGAGCTTTTAGGAATAGAAGGGTTGAATTTTATGATTTGAAAGCAGATGCGTAGGAAAGAGCCTTTCATTCTTTCTTCCCGCTGAGGTGATTCGGTCTTCCTCTGTATGGGAAGGACCAGCGGGTGTTCATTCAGGAATAAGCCTTTCAGATAAGGCTCCCAAAATGGAATATCTTAACACCATTTAGATTTTCTGACAAGCGAAGAAAAGGCATGACGGATCCTGGTAGTCTTGTGTGATCCAATCAATCAGCAGCAGCTCCCCACAGCGCCTAATAAAAACCAGTAACCATTCCAAGCCTTATCTTTAGGTCTGATAAATAACTTTCAGAATACAACGACAAATACGGCATGTTTGATATTTACAAGATTAAGTAAGGCACAAGGTTATGAGTATTTGTTGCCGAGTGAACTAGGGGCTACGTACCCATTACATCAGCCGTTGCTCCTTTGGTTTCTGTAGTCAGCTGATCCTTAAGAGGGTGACGGTTCTAGTCTCCACCAAATCGCCTTTGAATTCGGAATTGTTCTTCTGTATCGACCGGCTGCAATTCGTTAAAGAGTCTAGTTTGACCTGCTGTCAATCCTTAGTTGAGAGGAAGAAAAGACGGGTTCATACCTTTCAAGGGGTATTGGGGCGAAAGTGAATACAATGATTTCCGCCGGCATTTGAACTCATCACACCATTCCCACTTGCGTCGCCGATAACCACCACGCCACTAAAACGCACATAGTCAATGAAGTAAATCTGTATTAACCAATAACGGAAAGTCGTTAGACTTGTGAAATTCTGTCAAAGTAGTTGTAAAAATAATATTACGAGAGAAAAAAAAAAACGATGATTGCATAAATTGAAGAAATCTGTTAATTTATTGTTTTAACATTTGAGAAACCTCGTATCACATTCATCTGTACAGAAAAAAAATTAAACAATCTTTAGTGATAATCTATTTTATAGTTGTCAACTATTTTGATATGTTATGTCGCATTTACTAACAAATGTATGGTTGTCAAAAAGAGAAAAAGACAAATATATTTGGATGTCAACAAGAGAAAAAGCTAAATACATTTGGATGTCAACAAGAGAAAAAGCTAAATACATTTGGTTGTCAACAAGAGAAAAAGCCCAATATATTTGGTTGCCAGCAGGAGAAAAAGCCCAATACATTTGGTTGCTAGCAGGAGAAAGAGCCCAAAACATTTGGTTGTCAACAAGAGAAAAAGAGAAATAAATTTGGTTGCCAGCAAGTGAAAAAGCCCAATATATTTGGTGGCCAGCAGGAGAAAAAGCCCAATATATTTGGTTGTCAACAAGAGAAAAAGACAAATACATTTGGTTGTCAACAAGAGAAAAAGCCAAATACATTTGGTTGTCAACAAGAGAAAAAGACAAATAAATTTGGTTGCCAGCAAGAGAAAAAGCCAAATACATTTGGTTGTCAACAAGAGAAAAAGCAAAATACATTTGGTTGTCAACAAGAGTAAAAGAAAAATACATTTGGTTGTCAACAAGAGAAAAAGACAAATACATTTGGTTGTCAACAAGAAAAAAAGCCAAATACATTTGGTTGTCAACAAGAGAAAAAGACAAATACATTTGGTTGCCAGCAAGAGAAAAAGCCCACTACATTTGGTTGTCAACAAGAGAAAAAGCCAAATACATTTGGTTGCCAGAAAGAGAAAAGGCAAATACATTTGGTTGTCAACAAGAGAAAAAGACAAATACATTAGGTTGCCAGCAAGAGAAAAAGCCCACTACATTTGGTTGTCAACAAGAGAAAAAGCCAAATACATTTGGTTGTCAACAAGAGAAAAAGCCAAATACATTTGGTTGTCAACAAGAGAAAAAGCCAAATACATTTGGTTGTCAACAAGTGAAAAAGCCAAATACATTTGGTTGCCAGCAAGAGAAAAAGCCAAATACATTTGGTTGCCAGCAAGAGAAAAAGCCAAATACATTTGGTTGTCAACAAGAGAAAAAGCCAAATACATTTGGTTGTCAACAAGAGAAATAGCCAAATACATTTGGTTGTCAACAAGAGAAAAAGCCAAATACATTTGGTTGCCAGCAAGAGAAAAAGCCAAATACATTTGGTTGCCAGCAAGAGAAAAAGCCAAATACATTTGGTTGTCAACAAGAGAAAAAGCCCAATGTATTTGGTTGTCAACAAGAGAAAAAGCCAAATACATTTGGTTGCCAGCAAGAGAAAAAGCCAAATACATTTGCTTGCCTACAAAAGAAAAAGCCCAATCCATTTGGCTGTCAACAAGAGAAAAAGCCAAATACGTTGGGTTGCCAGCAAGAGAAAAAGCCAAATACATTTGGTTGTCAACAAGAGAAAAGCCAAATACATTTGGTTGTCAACAAGAGAAAAGCCAACACATTTGGTTGTCAACAAGAGAAAAGCCAAATACATTTGGTTGCCAGCAAGAGAAAAGCCAAATACATTTGGTTGTCAACAAGAGAAAAAGCCCAATGTATTTGGTTGTCAACAAGAGAAAAAGCCAAATACATTTGGTTGCCAGCAAGAGAAAAAGCCAAATACATTTGCTTGCCTACAAAAGAAAAAGCCCAATACATTTGGCTGTCAACAAGAGAAAAAGCCAAATACGTTGGGTTGCCAGCAAGAGAAAAAGCCAAATACATTTGGTTGCCAGCAGGAGAAAAAGCCCAATACATTTGGTTGTCAACAAGAGAAAAAGCCAAATACATTTGGTTGCCAGCAAGAGAAAAAGACAAATACATTTGGTTGCCAGCAAGAGAAAAAGCCAAATACATTTGGTTGCCAGCAAGAGAAAAAGCCAAATACATTTGGTTGTCAACAAGAGAAAAAGCCAAATACATTTGCTTGTCAAAAAGAGAAAAAGACAAATAAATTTGGTTGTCAACAGAGAGAAAAGCCAAATACATTTGGTTGTCAACAAGAGAAAAAAAGCCATATACATTTGGTTGCCAGCAATAGAAATAGCCAAATACATTTGGTTGCCCAAGAAAAAGCCAAATACATTTGGTTGCCTACAAAAGAAAAAAGCCAAATACATTTGGCTGTCAACAAGAGAAAAAGCCAAATACGTTGGGTTGCCAGCAAGAGAAAAAGCCAAATACATTTGGTTGCCAGCAGGAGAAAAAGCCCAATACATTTGGTTGTCAACAAGAGAAAAAGCCAAATACATTTGGTTGCCAGCAAGAGAAAAAGACCACTACATTTGGTTGTCAACAAGAGAAAAAGACAAATATATTTGGTTGCCAGCAAGAGAAAAAGCCCAATACATTTGGTTGTCAACAAGAGAAAAAGACAAATACATTTGGTTGTCAACAAGAGAAAAAGACAAATACATTTGGTTGTCAACAAGAGAAAAAGATAAATACATTTGGTTGTCAACAAGAGAAAAAGCCCACTACATTTGGTTGTCAACAAGAGAAAAAGCCAAATACATTTGGTTGTCAATAAGAGAAAAAGCCAAATACATTTGGTTGCCAGCAAGAGAAAAAGCCAAATACATTTGGTTGCCAGCAAGAGAAAAAGCCCAATGCATTTGGTTGTCAACAACAGAAAAAGCCAAATACATTTGGTTGTCAACAAGAGAAAAAGACAAATATATTTGGTTGTCAACAAGAGAAAAAGCCCAATGCATTTGGTTGTCAACAAGAGAAAAAGCCAAATACATTTGGTTGCCAGCAAGAGAAAAAGCCAAATACACTTGGTTGCCTACAAAAGAAAAAGCCCAATACATTTGGCTGTCAACAAGAGAAAAATCCAAATACGTTGGGTTGCCAGCAAGAGAAAAAGCCAAATACATTTGGTTTCCAGCAGGAGAAAAAGCCCAATACATTTGGTTGTCAACAAGAGAAAAAGCCAAATACATTTGGTTGTCAGCAAGAGAAAAAGCCAAATACATTTGGTTGCCAGCAAGAGAAAAAGCCAAATACATTTGGTTGTCAACAAGAAAAAAAAAGCCCAATGCATTTGGTTGTCAACAACAGAAAAAGCCAAATACATTTGGTTGTCAACAAGAGAAAAAGACAAATACATTTGGTTGTCAACAAGAGAAAAAGCCCAATGCATTTGTTTGTCAACAAGAGAAAAACCAAATACATTTGGTTGCCAGGAAGAGAAAAAGCCAAATACATTTGGTTGCCTACAAAAGAAAAAGCCCAATACATTTGGCTGTCAACAAGAGAAAAAGCCAAATACGTTGGGTTGCCAGCAAGAGAAAAAGCCAAATACATTTGGTTGCCAGCAGGAGAAAAAGCCCAATACATTTGGTTGTCAACTAGAGAAAAAGCCAAATACATTTGGTTGCCAGCAAGAGAAAAAGCCAAATACATTTGGTTGCCTGCAAGAGAAAAAGCCCAATACATTTGGCTGCCAGCAAGAGAAAAAGCCCAATACATTTGGTTGTCAACAAGAGAAAAGCCAAATACATTTGGTTGCCTGCAAGAGAAAAAAGCACAATACATTTGGTTGCCAGCAGGAGAAAAAGCCAATACATTTGGTTGTCAACAATAGAAAAATAAATACATTTGGTTGCCAGCAAGAGAAAAAGCCCATTACACTTGGTTGCCAGCAGGAGAAAAAGCCCAATACATTTGGTTGTCAACAAGAGAAAAACCAAATACATTTGGTTGCCAGCAAGAGAAAAATACAAATACATTTGGTTGTCAACAAGAGAAAAAGCCCAATACATTTGGTTGCCAGCAGGAGAAAAAGCCCAATACATTTGGTTGCCAGCAGGAGAAAAAGTGTTTGCTAGCAAGAGAAAAAGCCCAATACATTTGGTTGTCAACAAGAGAAAAAGCCAAATACATTTGGTTGCCAGCAAGAGAAAAAGCCCATTACATTTGGTTGCCAGCAGGAGAAAAAGCCCAATACATTTGGTTGTCAACAAGAGAAAAAGCCAAATACATTTGGTTGCCAGCAAGAGAAAAAGACAAATACATTTGGTTACCAGCAAGAGAAAAATACAAATACATTTGATTGTCAACAAGAGAAAAATGCCAAATACATTTGGTTGTCAACAAGAGAAAAAGCCCAATACATTTGGTTGCCAGCAAGAGAAAAGACAAATACATTTGGTTGCCAGCAAGAGAAAAAGCCAAATACGTTGGGTTGCCAGCAAGAGAAAAAGCCAAATACATTTGGTTGTCAACAAGAGAAAAAGCCAAATACATTTGCTTGTCAAAAAGAGAAAAAGACAAATAAATTTGGTTGTCAACAAGAGAAAAAGCCAAATACATTTGGATGTCAACAAGAGAAAAAGCCATATACATTTGGTTGCCAGCAATAGAAAAAGCCAAATACATTTGGTTGCCAGCAAGAGAAAAAGCCAAATACATTTGGTTGCCTACAAAAGAAAAAGCCCAATACATTTGGCTGTCAACAAGAGAAAAAGCCAAATACGTTGGGTTGCCAGCAAGAGAAAAAGCCAAATACATTTGGTTGCCAGCAGGAGAAAAAGCCCAATACATTTGGTTGTCAACAAGAGAAAAAGCCAAATATATTTGGTTGCCAGCAAGAGAAAAAGACCACTACATTTGGTTGTCAACAAGAGAAAAGACAAATATATTTGGTTGCCAGCAAGAAAAAAGCCCAATACATTTGGTTGTCAACAAGAGAAAAAGACAAATACATTTGGTTGTCAACAAGAGAAAAAGACAAATGCATTTGGTTGTCAACAAGAGAAAAAGATAAATACATTTGGTTGTCAACAAGAGAAAAAGCCCACTACACTTGGTTGTCAACAAGAGAAAAAGCCAAATACATTTGGTTGTCAACAAGAGAAAAAGCCCACTACACTTGGTTGTCCACAAGATAAAAAACCAAATACATTTGGTGGTCAACAACAGAAAAAGCCAAATACATTTGGTTGTCAACAAGAGAAAAAGACAAATACATTTGGTTGTCAACAAGAGAAAAAGCCCAATGCATTTGGTTGTCAACAACAGAAAAAGCCAAATACATTTGGTTGTCAACAAGAGAAAAAGAAAAATACATTTGGTTGTCAACAAGAGAAAAAGACAAATACATTTGGTTGTCAACAAGAGAAAAAGACAAATACATTTGGTTGTCAACAAGAGAAAAAGCCAAATACATTTGGTTGCCAGCAAGAGAAAAAGCCAAATACATTTGGTTGCCAGCAAGAGAAAAAGCCAAATACATTTGGTTGTCAACAAGAGAAAAAGCCCAATGTATTTGGTTGTCAACAAGAGAAAAAGCCAAATACATTTGGTTGCCAGCAAGAGAAAAAGCCAAATACATTTGCTTGCCTACAAAAGAAAAAGCCCAATACATTTGGCTGTCAACAAAAGAAAAAGCCAAATACGTTGGGTTGCCAGCAAGAGAAAAAGCCAAATACATTTGGTTGTCAACAAGAGAAAAATCCAAATACATTTGGTTGCCAGCAAGAGAAAAAGCCAAATACATTTGGTTGCCAGCAAGAGAAAAAGCCAAATACATTTGGTTGTCAACAAGAGAAAAAGCCCAAAGTATTTGGTTGTCAACAAGAGAAAAAGCCAAATACATTTGGTTGCCAGCAAGAGAAAAAGCCAAATACATTTGCTTGCCTACAAAAAGAAAAAAGCCCAATACATTTGGCTGTCAACAAGAGAAAAAGCCAAATACGTTGGGTTGCCAGCAAGAGAAAAAAGCCAAATACATTTGGTTGCCAGCAGGAGAGAAAAAAAAGCCCAATACATTTGGTTGTCAACAAGAGAAAAAGCCAAATACATTTGTTGCCAGCAAGAGAAAAAAGACAAATACATTTGGTTGCCAACAAGAAGAGAAAAAGCCAAATACATTTGGTTGCCAGCAAGAGAAAAAAAGCCAAAATACATTTGGTTGTCAACAAGAGAAAAAGCCAAATACATTTGCTTGTCAAAAGAGAAAAAGACAAATAAATTTGGTTGTCAAAAGAGAAAAAGCCAAATACATTTGGTTGTCAACAAGAGAAAAAGCCATATACATTTGGTTGCCAGCAATAGAAATAGCCAAATACATTTGGTTGCCAGCAAGAGAAAAAGCCAAATACATTTGGTTGCCTACAAAAGAAAAAGCCCAATACATTTGGTTGTCAACAAGAGAAAAATAAATACATTTGGATTGCCAGCAAGAGAAAAAAGCCAAATACATTTGGTTGCCAGCAGGAGAAAAGCCCAATACATTTGGTTGTCAACAAGAGAAAAAGCCAAATACATTTGGTTGCCAGCAAGAGAAAAAGACCACTACATTTGGTTGTCAACAAGAGAAAAAGACAAATATATTTGGTTGCCAGCAAGAGAAAAAGCCCAATACATTTGGTTGTCAACAAGAGAAAAAGACCAATACATTTGGTTGTCAACAAGAGAAAAAGACAAATACATTTGGTTGTCAACATACAGTGAAAAAAGATAAATACATTTGGTTGTCAACAAGAGAAAAAGCCCACTACATTTGGTTGTCAACAAGAGAAAAAGCCAAATACATTTGGTTGTCAATAAGAGAAAAAGCCAAATACATTTGGTTGCCAGCAAGAGAAAAAGCCAAATACATTTGGTTGCCAGCAAGAGAAAAAGCCCAATGCATTTGGTTGTCAACAACAGAAAAAGCCAAATACATTTGGTTGTCAACAAGAGAAAAAGACAAATACATTTGGTTGTCAACAAGAGAAAAAGCCCAATGCATTTGGTTGTCAACAAGAGAAAAAGCCAAATACATTTGGTTGCCAGCAAGAGAAAAAGCCAAATACACTTGGTTGCCTACAAAAAAAAAGCCCAATAGATTTGGCTGTCAACAAGAGAAAAATCCAAATACGTTGGGTTGCCAGCAAGAGAAAAAGCCAAATACATTTGGTTTCCAGCAGGAGAAAAAGCCCAATACATTTGGTTGTCAACAAGAGAAAAAGCCAAATACATTTGGTTGCCAGCAAGAGAAAAAGCCAAATACATTTGGTTGTCAACAAGAAAAAAAAAGCCCAATGCATTTGGTTGTCAACAACAGAAAAAGCCAAATACATTTGGTTGTCAACAAGAGAAAAAGACAAATACATTTGGTTGTCAACAAGAGAAAAAGCCCAATGCATTTGTTTGTCAACAAGAGAAAAACCAAATACATTTGGTTGCCAGGAAGAGAAAAAGCCAAATACATATGGTTGGTTACAAAACAAAAAAAGCCCAATACATTTGGCTGTCAACAAGAGAAAAAGCCAAATACGTTGGGTTGCCAGCAAGAGAAAAAGCCAAATACATTTGGTTGCCAGCAGGAGAAAAAGCCCAATACATTTGGTTGTCAACTAGAGAAAAAGCCAAATACATTTGGTTGCCAGCAAGAGAAAAAGCCAAATACATTTGGTTGCCTGCAAGAGAAAAAGCCCAATACATTTGGTTGCCAGCAAGAGAAAAAGCCCAATACATTTGGTTGTCAACAAGAGAAAAGCCAAATACATTTGGTTGCCTGCAAGAGAAAAAGCCCAATACATTTGGTTGCCAGCAGGAGAAAAAGCCCAATACATTTGGTTGTCAACAAGAGAAAAGCCAAATACATTTGGTTGCCAGCAAGAAAAAAGCCCATTACATTTGGTTGCCAGCAGGAGAAAAAAAAAAAGCCAATACATTTGGTTGTCAACAAAGAAAAAGCCAAATACATTTGGTTGCCAGCAAGAGAAAAAATAAATACATTTGGTTGCCAACAAGAGAAAAACCCAATACATTTGGTTGCCAGCAGGAGAAAAAGCCCAATACATTTGGTTGCCAGCAGGAGAAAAAGTGTTTGCTAGCAAGAGAAAAAGCCCAATACATTTGGTTGTCAACAAGAGAAAAAGCCAAATACATTTGGTTGCCAGCAAGAGAAAAAGCCCATTACATTTGGTTGCCAGCAGGAGAAAAAGCCCAATACATTTGGTTGTCAACAAGAGAAAAAGCCAAATACATTTGGTTGCCAGCAAGAGAAAAATACAAATACATTTGATTGTCAACAAGAGAAAATGCCAAATACATTTGGTTGTCAACAAGAGAAAAAGCCCAATACATTTGGTTGCCAGCAAGAGAAAAAGACAAATACATTTGGTTGCCAGCAAGAGAAAAAGCCAAATACATTTGGTTGCCAGCAAGAGAAAAAGCCAAATACATTTGGTTGTCAACAAGAGAAAAAGCCAAATACATTTGCTTGTCAAAAAGAGAAAAACACAAATAAATTTGGTTGTCAACAAGAGAAAAAGCCAAATACATTTGGTTGTCAACAAGAGAAAAAGCCATATACATTTGGTTGCCAGCAATAGAAAAAAGCCAAATACATTTGGTTGCCAGCAAGAAAAAAAGCCAAATACATTTGGTTGCCAGCAAAAAAAAAATACTACAAAAGAAACAGCCCAATACATTTGGTTGTCAACAAGAAAAAAGCCAAATACGTTGGGTTGCCAGCAAGAGAAAAAGCCAAATACATTTGGTTGCCAGCAGGAGAAAAAGCCCAATACATTTGGTTGTCAACAAGAAAAAAAAGCCAAATACATTTGGTTGCCAGCAAGAGAAAAAAGACCACTACATTTTGTTGTCAACAAGAAAAAAAGACAAATATATTTGGTTGCCAGCAAGAGAAAAAAGCCCAATACATTTGGTTGTCAACAAGAGAAAAAGGCAAATACATTTGGTTGTCAACAAGAGAAAAGACAAATACATTTGGTTGTCAACAAGAGAAAAAGATAAATACATTTGGTTGTCAACAAGAGAAAAAGCCCACTACACTTGGTTGTCAACAAGAGAAAAAGCCAAATACATTTGGTTGTCAACAAGAGAAAAAGCCCACTACACTTGGTTGTCAACAAGAGAAAAAGCCAAATACATTTGGTTGTCCACAAGATAAAAAACCAAATACATTTGGTTGTCAACAAGAGAAGAAGCCAAATACATTTGGTTGCCAGCAAGAGAAAAAGCCAAATACATTTGGTTGTCAACAAGAGAAAAAGCCAAATACATTTGCTTGTCAAAAAGAGAAAAAGACAAATAAATTTGGTTGTCAACAAGAGAAAAAGCCAAATACATTTGGTTGTCAACAAGAGAAAAAGCCATATACATTTGGTTGCCAGCAATAGAAATAGCCAAATACATTTGGTTGCCAGCAAGAGAAAAAGCCAAATACATTTGGTTGCCTACAAAAGAAAAAGCCCAATACATTTGGCTGTCAACAAGAGAAAAAGCCAAATACGTTGGGTTGCCAGCAAGAGAAAAAGCCAAATACATTTGGTTGCCAGCAGGAGAAAAAGCCCAATACATTTGGTTGTCAACAAGAGAAAAGCCAAATACATTTGGTTGCCAGCAAGAGAAAAAAGACCACTACATTTGGTTGTCAACAAGAGCCCAAAAAAAGACAAATATATTTGGTTGCCAGCAAGAGAAAAAGCCCAATACATTTGGTTGTCAACAAGAGAAAAAGACAAATACATTTGGTTGCCAGCAGGAGAAAAAGTGTTTGCTAGCAAGAGAAAAAGCCCAATACATTTGGTTGTCAACAAGAGAAAAAGCCAAATACATTTGGTTGCCAGCAAGAGAAAAAGCCCATTACATTTGGTTGCCAGCAGGAGAAAAAGCCCAATACATTTGGTTGTCAACAAGAGAAAAAGCCAAATACAATTGGTTGCCAGCAAGAGAAAAAGACAAATACATTTGGTTACCAGCAAGAGAAAAATACAAATACATTTGATTGTCAACAAGAGAAAATGCCAAATACATTTGGTTGTCAACAAGAGAAAAAGCCCAATACATTTGGTTGCCAGCAAGAGAAAAAGACAAATACATTTGGTTGCCAGCAAGAGAAAAAGCCAAATACGTTGGGTTGCCAGCAAGAGAAAAAGCCAAATACATTTGGTTGTCAACAAGAGAAAAAGCCAAATACATTTGCTTGTCAAAAAGAGAAAAAGACAAATAAATTTGGTTGTCAAGAAGAGAAAAAGCCAAATACATTTGGTTGTCAACAAGAGAAAAAGCCATATACATTTGGTTGCCAGCAATAGAAAAAGCCAAATACATTTGGTTGCCAGCAAGAGAAAAAGCCAAATACATTTGGTTGCCTACAAAAGAAAAAGCCCAATACATTTATTGTCAACAAGAGAAAAAGCCAAATACGTTGGGTTGCCAGCAAGAGAAAAGCCAAATACATTTGGTTGCCAGCAGGAGAAAAAGCCCAATACATTTGGTTGTCAACAAGAGAAAAAGCCAAATACATTTGGTTGCCAGCAAGAGAAAAAGACCACTACATTTGGTTGTCAACAAGAGAAAAAGACAAATATATTTGGTTGCCAGCAAGAGAAAAAGCCCAATACATTTGGTTGTCAACAAGAGAAAAAGACAAATACATTTGGTTGTCAACAAGAGAAAAGACAAATACATTTGGTTGTCAACAAGAGAAAAAGATAAATACATTTGGTTGTCAACAAGAGAAAAGCCCCTACACTTGGTTGTCAACAAGAGAAAAGCCCAATACATTTGGTTGTCAACAAGAGAAAAAGCCCACTACATTTGGTTGTCCACAAGATAAAAAACCAAATACATTTGGTTGTCAACAAGAGAAAAAGCCAAATACATTTGGTTGCCAGCAAGAGAATAAGCCAAATACATTTGGTTGTCAACAAGAGAAAAAAACGAATACATTTGGTTGTCAACAAGAGAAAAAGACAAATACATTTGTTTGTCAACAACAAAAAAGCCAAATACATTTGGTTGTCAACAAGAGAAAAAAGACAAATACATTTGGTTGTCAACAAGAGAAAAAGCCCAATGCATTTGGTTGTCAAAAAGAAAAACAACAGAAAAGCCAAATACATTTGGTTGTCAACAAGAGAAAAGACAAATACATTTGGTTGTCAACAAGAAAAAAGAAAAATACACATTTGGTTGTCAACAAGAGAAAAGAGACAAATACATTTGGTTGTCAACAAGAGAAAAAGCCAAATACATTTGGTTGCCAGCAAGAAAAAAAGCCAAATACATTTGGTTGCCAGCAGAGAAAAAAGCCAAATACATTTGGTTTGTCAACAAGAGAAAAAGCCCAATGTATTTGGTTGTCAACAAGAGAAAAAGCCAAATACATTTGGTTGCCAGCAAGAGAAAAAGCCAAATACATTTGCTTGCCTACAAAAGAAAAAGCCCAATACATTTGGCTGTCAACAAGAGAAAAAGCCAAATACGTTGGGTTGCCAGCAAGAGAAAAAGCCAAATACATTTGGTTGTCAACAAGAGAAAAAGCCAAATACATTTGGTTGTCAACAAGAGAAAAAGCCAAATACATTTGGTTGCCAGCAAGAGAAAAAGACAAATACATTTGGTTGCCAGCAAGAGAAAAAGCCAAATACATTTGGTTGCCAGCAAGAGAAAAAGCCAAATACATTTGGTTGTCAACAAGAGAAAAAGCCAAATACATTTGCTTGTCAAAAAGAGAAAAAGACAAATAAATTTGGTTGTCAAAAAGAGAAAAAGCCAAATACATTTGGTTGTCAACAAGAGAAAAAGCCATATACATTTGGTTGCCAGCAATAGAAATAGCCAAATACATTTGGTTGCCAACAAGAGAAAAAGCCAAAAATACATTTGATTTGCCTACAAAAGAAAAAGCCCAATACATTTGGTTGTCAACAAGAGAAAAGCCAAATACGTTGGATTGCCAGCAAGAGAAAAAAGCCAAATACATTTGGTTGCCAGCAGGAGAAAAAGCCCAATACATTTGGTTGTCAACAAGAGAAAAAGCCAAATACATTTGGTTGCCAGCAAGAGAAAAAGACCACTACATTTGGTTGTCAACAAGAGAAAAAGACAAATATATTTATTTGCCAAGCAAGAGAAAAAGCCCAATACATTTGGTTGTCAACAAAGAGAAAAGACCAGCCCAATACATTTGGTTGTCAACAAGAGAAAAAACAAATACATTTGGTTGTCAACAAGAGAAAAAAGATAAATACATTTGGTTGTCAACAAGAGAAAAAGCCCACTACATTTGGTTGTCAACAAGAGAAAAAGCCAAATACATTTGGTTGTCAATAAGAGAAAAAGCCAAATACATTTGGTTGCCAACAAGAGAAAAAGCCAAATACATTTGGTTTGCCAGCAAGCAAGAAAAAGCCCAATGCATTTGGTTGTCAACAACAGAAAAAAGCCAAATACATTTGGTTGTCAACAAGAGAAAAAGACAAATACATTTGGTTGTCAACAAGACAAAAAAAAGCCCAATGCATTTGGTTGTCAACAAGAGAAAAAGCCAAATACATTTGGTTGCCAGCAAGAGAAAAGCCAAATACATTTGGTTGCCTACAAAAAAAAGCCCAATAGATTTTGGCTGTCAACAAGAGAAAAACCAAATACGTTGGGTTGCCAGCAAGAGAAAAAAGCCAAATACATTTGGTTTCCAGCAGGAGAAAAGCCCAATACATTTGGTTGTCAACAAGAGAAAAACCAAATACATTTGGTTGCCAGCAAGAGAAAAAAGCCAAATACATTTGGTTGTCAACAAGAAAAAGCCAAATACATTTGCTTGTCAACAAGAAAAAAGATTTGGTTGTCAAAAAAAAAACAAATAAATTTGGTTGTCAAAAAGAGAAAAAGCCAAATACATTTGGTTGTCAACAAGAGAAAAAGCCATACATTTGGTTGCCAGCAATAGAAAAAGCCAAATACATTTGGTTGCCTACAAAAAAAAAAAGCCAAATACATTTGGCTGTCAAGAAAAAAAAGCCCAATACATTTGGTTGTCAGAGAAAAAGCCAAATACGTTGGATTGCCAGCAAGAGAAAAAGCCAAATACATTTGGTTGCCAGCAGGAGAAAAAGCCCAATACATTTGGTTGTCAACAAGAGAAAAGCCAAATACATTTGGTTGCCAGCAAGAGTCAAAAAAAGACCACTACATTTGGTTGTCAACAAAGAGAAAAAAGACAAATATATTTGGTTGCCAGCAAGAGAAAAAAGCCCAATACATTTGGTTGTCAACAAGAGAAAAAAAGACCAATACATTTGGTTGTCAACAAGAAAAAAACAAATACATTTGGTTGTCAACAAGAGAAAAAGATAAATACATTTGGTTGTCAACAAGAGAAAAAGCCCACTACATTTGGTTGTCAACAAGAGAAAAAAGCCAAATACATTTGGTTGTCAATAAGAGAAAAGCCAAATACATTTGGTTGCCAGCAAGAGAAAAAGCCAAATACATTTGGTTGCCAGCAAGAGAAAAAGCCAAATACATTTGGTTGTCAACAAGAGAAAAGCCAAATACATTTGGTTGTCAACAAGAGTCAATAAAAAAAGCCAAATACATTTGGTTGTCAACAAGAGAAAAAAGCCAAATACATTTGGTTGTCAACAAGAGAAAAAGCCAAATACATTTGGTTGCCAGCAAAGAAAAGCCAAATACATTTGGTTGCCTACAAAAAAAAAGCCAAATACATTTGGCTGTCAACAAGAAAAAAGCCAAATACATTTGGTTGCCAGCAAGAGAAAAAGCCAAATACATTTGGTTTCAACAAGAGAAAAAGCCAAATACATTTGGTTGTCAACAAGAGAAAAGCCAAATACATTTGGTTGCCAGCAAGAGAAAAAGCCAAATACATTTGGTTGTCAACAAGAAAAAAAAAGCCCAATGCATTTGGTTGTCAACAAGAAAAAGCCAAATACATTTGGTTGTCAACAAGAGAAAAAGCCAAATACATTTGGTTGTCAACAAGAGAAAAAGCCCAAAATCCAACAAGAGAAAAAACCAAAATTTGGTTGCCAGGAAGAAAAAGCCAAATACATTTGGTTGCCTACAAAGAGAAAAAAGCCAAATACATTTGGTTGTCAACAAAAAAAAAATAAAATACATTTGGTTGTCAACAACAGAAAAAGCCAAATACATTTGGTTGTCAACAAGAGAAAAGACAAATACATTTGGTTGTCAACAAGAGAAAAAGCCCAATACATTTGTTTGTCAACAAGAGAAAAAACCAAATACATTTGGTTGCCTGCAAGAGAAAAAAGCCAAATACATTTGGTTGCCAGCAAGAGAAAAAGCCCAATACATTTGGTTGTCAACAAGAGAAAAAGCCAAATACATTGGGTTGCCAGCAAGAAAAAAGCCAAATACATTTGGTTGCCAGCAGGAGAAAAAAGCCCAATACATTTGGTTGTCAACAAGAGAAAAAGCCAAATACATTTGGTTGCCAGCAAGAGAAAAAAGCCAAATACATTTGGTTGCCAGCAAGAGAAAAGCCCAATACATTTGGTTGTCAACAAGAAAAAAGCCAAATACATTTGGTTGCCAGCAAGAGAAAAAACCAAATACATTTGGTTGTCAACAGAGAAAAACCCAATAATTTGGTTGCCAGCAGGAAAAAAGCCCAATACATTTGGTTGCCAGCAGGAGAAAAAAAGCAGCAAGAGAAAAGCCAAAATACATTTGGTTGTCAACAAGAGAAAAAGCCAAATACATTTGGTTGCCAGCAAGAGAAAAAGCCCATTACATTTGGTTGCCAGCAGGAGAAAAAGCCCAATACATTTGGTTGTCAACAAGAGAAAAAGCCAAATACATTTGGTTGTCAACAAGAGAAAAAACCCAATACATTTGGTTGCCAGCAGGAGAAAAAGCCCAATACATTTGGTTGCCAGCAGGAGAAAAAGTGTTTGCTAGCAAGAAAAAAAGCCCAATACATTTGGTTGTCAACAAGAGAAAAATAAATACATTTGGTTGCCAACAAGAGAAAAAAGCCAAATACATTTGGTTGCCAGCCAGAGAAAAAAGCCAAATACATTTGGTTGTCAACAAGAGAAAAAGCCCAATGCATTTGGTTGTCAACAACAGAAAAAGCCAAATACATTTGGTTGTCAACATGAGAAAAAGACAAATACATTTGGTTGTCAACAAGAAAAAAGCCCAATGCATTTGTTTGTCAACAAGAGACAAAAAAACCAAATACATTTGGTTGCCAGGAAGAGAAAAAGCCAAATACATTTGGTTGCCTACAAAAGAAAAAAAGCCCAATACATTTGGCTGTCAACAAGAAAAAGCCAAATACGTTGGGTTGCCAGCAAGAGAAAAAAGCCAAATACATTTGGTTGCCAGCAGGAGAAAAAGCCCAATACATTTGGTTGTCAACTAGAGAAAAAGCCAAATACATTTGGTTGCCAGCAAGAGAAAAAGCCAAATACATTTGGTTGCCTGCAAGAGAAAAAGCCCAATACATTTGGTTGCCAGCAAGAGAAAAAGCCCAATACATTTGGTTGTCAACAAGAGAAAAACCAAATACATTTGGTTGCCTGCAAGAGAAAAAGCCCAATACATTTGGTTGCCAGCAGGAGAAAAAGCCCAATACATTTGGTTGTCAACAAGAGAAAAAGCCAAATACATTTGGTTGCCAGCAAGAGAAAAAGCCCATTACATTTGGTTGCCAGCAGGAGAAAAAGCCCAATACATTTGGTTGTCAACAAGAGAAAAAGCCAAATACATTTGGTTGCCAGCAAGAGAAAAAGACAAATACATTTGGTTGTCAACAAGAGAAAAAACCCAATACATTTGGTTGCCAGCAGGAGAAAAAGCCCAATACATTTGGTTGCTAGCAGGAGAAAAAGTGTTTGCTAGCAAGAGAAAAAGCCCAATACATTTGGTTGTCAACAAGAGAAAAAGCCAAATACATTTGGTTGCCAGGAAGAGAAAAAGCCCATTACATTTGGTTGCCAGCAGGAGAAAAAGCCCAATACATTTGGTTGTCAACAAGAGAAAAAGCCAAATACATTTGGTTGCCAGCAAGAGAAAAATACAAATACATTTGATTGTCAACAAGAGAAAATGCCAAATACATTTGGTTGTCAACAAGAGAAAAAGCCCAATACATTTGGTTGCCAGCAAGAGAAAAAGACAAATACATTTGGTTGCCAGCAGGAGAAAAGCCAAATACATTTGTTTTGCCAGCAAGAGAAAAAAAAAGCCAAATACATTTGGTTGTCAACAAGAGAAAAAAAAGCCAAATACATTTGCTTGTCAAAAAGAGAAAAAGACAAATAAATTTGGTTGTCAACAAGAGAAAAAGCCAAATACATTTTGTTGTCAACAAGAGAAAAAGCCATATACATTTGGTTGCCAGCAATAGAAAAAGCCAAATACATTTGGTTGCCAGCAAGAGAAAAAGCCAAATACATTTGGTTGCCTACAAAAGAAAAAGCCCAATACATTTGGCTGTCAACAAGAGAAAAAGCCAAATACGTTGGGTTGCCAGCAAGAGAAAAAGCCAAATACATTTGGTTGCCAGCAGGAGAAAAAGCCCAATACATTTGGTTGTCAACAAGAGAAAAAGCCAAATACATTTGGTTGCCAGCAAGAGAAAAAGACCACTACATTTTTTTGTCAACAAGAGAAAAAGACAAATATATTTGGTTGCCAGCAAGAGAAAAAGCCCAATACATTTGGTTGTCAACAAGAGAAAAAGGCAAATACATTTGGTTGTCAACAAGAGAAAAAGACAAATACATTTGGTTTTCAACAAGAGAAAAAGATAAATACATTTGGTTGTCAACAAGAGAAAAAGCCCACTACACTTGGTTGTCAACAAGAGAAAAAGCCAAATACATTTGGTTGTCAACAAGAGAAAAAGCCCACTACACTTGGTTGTCAACAAGAGAAAAAGCCAAATACATTTGGTTGTCCACAAGATAAAAAACCAAATACATTTGGTTGTCAACAAGAGAAAAAGCCAAATACATTTGGTTGCCAGCAAGAGAATAAGCCAAATACATTTGGTTGTCAACAAGAGAAAAAGGCGAATACATTTGGTTGTCAACAAGAGAAAAATACAAATACATTTGGTTGTCAACAACAGAAAAAGCCAAATACATTTGGTTGTCAACAAGAGAAAAAGACAAATACATTTGGTTGTCAACAAGAGAAAAAAGACAAATACATTTGGTTGTCAACAAGAGAAAAACAAAGATTTGGTTGTCAACAAGAAAAAAGCCCAATGCATTTGGTTGTCAACAAGAGAAAAAGCCAAATACATTTGGTTGTCAACAAGAAAAAGACAAAAATTTGGTTGCCAAATACATTTGGTTTCAACAAGAGAAAAAGCCAAATACATTTGGTTGCCAGTAAGAGAAAAAAGCCAAATACACTTGGTTGCCTACACAAAAGAAAAAAAAGCCCAACACATTTGGCTGTCAACAAGAGAAAAATCCAAATACGTTGGGTTGCCAGCAAGAGAAAAAGCCAAATACATTTGGTTGCCAGCAGGAGAAAAAGCCCAATACATTTGGTTGTCAACAAGAGAAAAAGCCAAATACATTTGGTTGCCAGCAAGAGAAAAAGCCAAATACATTTGGTTGCCAGCAAGAGAAAAAGCCAAATACATTTGGTTGTCAACAAGAGAAAAAGCCCAATGCATTTGGTTGTCAACAACAGAAAAAGCCAAATACATTTGGTTGTCAACAAGAGAAAAAGACAAATACATTTGGTTGTCAACAAGAGAAAAAGCCCAATGCATTTGTTTGTCAACAAGAGAAAAACCAAATACATTTGGTTGCCAGGAAGAGAAAAAGCCAAATACATTTGGTTGCCTACAAAAGAAAAAGCCTAATACATTTGGCTGTCAACAAGAGAAAAAGCCAAATACGTTGGGTTGCCAGCAAGAGAAAAATCCAAATACATTTGGTTGCCAGCAGGAGAAAAAGCCCAATACATTTGGTTGTCAACTAGAGAAAATGCCAAATACATTTGGTTGCCAGCAAGAGAAAAAGCCAAATACATTTGGTTGCCTGCAAGAGAAAAAGCCCAATACATTTGGTTGTCAACTAGAGAAAAAGCCAAATAAATTTGGTTGCCAGCAAGAGAAAAATCCAAATACATTTGGTTGCCTGCAAGAGAAAAAGCCCAATACATTTTGTTGCCAGCAAGAGAAAAAGCCCAATACATTTGGTTGTCAACAAGAGAAAAACCCAAATACATTTGGTTGCCAGCAAGAGAAAAATCCAAATACATTTGGTTGTCAACAAGAGAAAAAGCCCAATACATTTGGTTGCCAGCAGGAGAAAAAGCCCAATACATTTGGTTGCCAGCAAGAGAAAAAGCCCAATACATTTGGTTGCCTGCAAGAGAAAAACCCAAATACATTTGGTTGTCAACAAGAGAAAAAGCCAAATACATTTGGTTGCCAGCAAGAGAAAAAGCCCATTACATTTGGTTGCCAGCAGGAGAAAAAGCTCAATACATTTGGTTGTCAACAAGAGAAAAAGCCAAATACATTTGGTTGAAGCAAGAGAAAAATACAAATACATTTGATTGTCAACAAGAGAAAATGCCAAATACTTTTGGTTGTCAACAAGAGAAAAAGCCCAATACATTTGGTTGCCAGCAGGAGTAAAAGTGGTTGCCAGCAAGAGAAAAAGCCAAATACATTTGGTTGCCAGCAAGAGAAAAATACACATACATTTGTTTGTCAACAAGAGAAAAAGCCCAATACATTTGGTTGCCAGCAGGAGAAAAAGCCCAATACATTTGGTTGCCAGCAGGAGAATAAGTGGTTGTCAAAAAGAGAAAAACCAAATACATTTGGTTGCCCGCAAGAGAAAAAGCCCAATACATTTGGTTGTCAACAAGAGAAAAAGCCAAATACATTTGGTTGCCTGCAGGAGAAAAAGCCTAATACATTTGGTTGCCAGCAAGAGAAAAAGCCCAATACATTTGGTTGTCAACAAGAGAAAAACCAAATACATTTGGTTGTCAACAAGAGAAAAAGCCCAATACATTTGGTTGCCAGCAGGAGAAAAAGCCCAATACATTTGGTTGCCAGCAGGAGAAAAAGCCAAATACATTTGGTTGCCAGCAAGAGAAAAAGCCAAATACATTTGGTTGCCAGCTAGAAAAAAAGCCCAATACAGTTGGTTGTCAACAAGAGAAAAAGCCAAATACATTTGGTAGTCAACAAGAGAAAAATCCCAATACATTTGGTTGCCAGCAGGAGAAAAATCGCAATACATGCCAGCAAGAGAAAAAGCCCAATACATTTGGTTGTCAACAAGAGAAAAAGTCCAATACATTTGGTTGCCAGCAAGAGAAAAATCCCAAGACATTTGGTTGCCTACAAAAGAAAAAAGTCCAATGCATTTGGTTGCCAGCAAGAGAAAAAGCCAAATACATTTGGTTGCCTACAAAAGAAAAAGACAATTACATTTGGTTGTCAACAAGAGAAGAAATCACAGTATGTATGGTTGTTATCAAGAGAAAAAGCTCAAGATATATAGTTGTCAACAAAAGAAAAAGCCTACGGCGTTTGGGTTGTCAGCAACTGAAAAAAAAACCAATACATATGTTTGTCAACAAGAGAAAAAGCTCAAAATATATGGATGTCAACGACAGAAAAAAGCCTATAATGTGAACCGTGAAATGGAATGTCAAAAACGAACAATTACAGACATTTAAACATTGTGGAACTGTTTTAACAAAGGATGGGAAATGTGACACTGAAATCCGAAGAAGCATTGGAATAGCAAAAGGTACCTTCCTAAAGCTAAGCAAAGTATTAAGAAAAAGAAAAAAAATTCATAAAAAGAAAAGAAAAGTGTGCTGAACCGCTATGTAAGATTAATTCAATTATATGGCAATTTTCCCGCAGATAAAGTGAAGATTTGAACGTACAGAAATATGCTTCTACATAAGGATAGTTAGAATACCATGGACGGATCATATAAATAATGAAGAAGTTTATGGAAAGTTGTACATGAAATCAGCAGTAAGACGGTTTAAATTTCTGTGACGTAAAATGAGGAAAGAATGCTTGGAAAATTTAATACTCATAGGGCATATCGTAGGCAAAAGGAAAACAGCGTTTCACCGACCTAACGAGCTAGTGTAATTGAATAGCCGAAGAACAAACAGGTGTTGATGGGGATGCTATGCAAGAAAGAAATATTCCCAGTTTGAAATTCCCCATTATAAGCATTTTTATAACAACACTATGGTTACAACTTGATACATGGACGGAACAGAATAGCTGAAAAAATGGAATCACAAACATGAATTGTTCTCAAAGAGATTTTTCATATCGATATGTGTATACTTTTCAGAAATTTGTTCCACACAGAGAAACTATAACTTATGTATGCAACAAGCAGAATAAAAGGAGCTAAAAGCGAGAGGGTCTTACTTGTAAGATTTTCCAAGCTAATGGCAAATAATGAACCCCAAAAACTGGTGTCAAAACATCATGAAAGTAAAAAGAAAATTGGAATAAGAAAATTTATCATCAATACAGTATTGGAAAAGGGAGAACAAAATTACTAACGATACATTTTTGTAAAAAAAAAAATACCTGAGTTCTACCCCCCCCCAAAAAAAATTTCGGCATTAAATGAACTATAAAGAGTTAATATGCCGTTAAGCAAAACAAAGCAAACTAAAACTGACTCCACTCACCGGACGTTACTTGATTATCTCGACTTCGTCCCAACCAAAGTGAGATAATCGTCCTTTGTATACACACAGAATATAGGTACACATGATTGATACTTTTTTTAAAAAACAATTTATACTCTCCTCTATTTCAAGCTTGCATTAATATCCAAACGCAGAACACTTTCTTGCGTTTAGCCTGTGTTTCTCTTCACGAGCGACGCTTTTTTTCCTATCCAGTCGTTACTGTTCTTAGCCAGGTGTTCCTGATCTTTTCCAGTTGGATTCCATCTCAAGTCGTATTGAAATATTTCGGTTAGAAAATTGCGGAACAATAGCAACCTACTTTTCTTAATCTCAAGGGACATATTCCTACGTCTTTCATAAGCAATATACAATGCACTGACGAATGGTAGATGTTACAGAATACGAAGGCCAGGACTAGAATGGTCAGCGATTGATCGGAGTGACTAGTGGGTGGGGAATTCTAACAGTGACGGATTTCTTTTGTTTGAGTTTTGAATATAAGTCCAAAACGGCGCGAATTCAATCCTCAAGAATTCTGAATCGTCGATATTCCTTCCACACCCAGGGTATATGAGGAAAGAATAAAGAAAAGGACGGAAATCAGGATCAAGGGATCAGAAGATGTCGATTGACATTACATTTGAATATTTGAAGATTATAGCTATCAGGAAAAAAAGTAAGAGGAAGGGAATTCCACTGTCTGGAAGTGCGAGAGAAGCTGTTGGAGTAGAAGAGGCGGTTACAAATAACTGTATCGACAGTGAAAGGTTGGGACCGAGATACCAACCTAGTAGCACGCTTAAATTAATGCAGTTAGGGTACCCATAAAAGTAGCTCGTCAGATCTGTTGTCACGAAATTATCTAGAGGAAAGACAGGGGGAGCTACATCACGTCTGTGAGAAAGTAACTGTAGACGAGATGCCAGATCAGGACCTATCACACTGCATATCCGTCTCTGGATTTTGTCGATAATCTCGAGATAAACAGCGGGGATACCAGACCATAAATGGCAACAGTATTCAATGCAAGGACGAATGGTAGATTTGTAGATTTAAAGAATGGATTCAAACGAGAAAGACCTTTTGGCGCGACACAGATGACCAACTTTTTTGCAGTACAAGGTGTTGCAGCAAAATCCGACACTTGGCAAAAAGAAAACGAAATAGGCAATAAAAATAAAAGTTGTATATGTAGAGACCCGACAGTTTATTTAGCAACAGTTAGAGTTACATACTACATTATTTTTCAATGTAACCGCTGCTGGCGGCGACGACCATCTCAAGGCCGGCGCGAAATGAGTCACACGCTTTGGCGGGCAAGACCTTAGCGGCGTGTTGTGGGCGTGGTTGTTGGTCTTGGCCTCGATCACGTCCCAGAAGAAATAGTAAAGGGTATTGCAGTCAGGGGAGGAGGGCGGCCACAAGTCCGGCGACCAATGGTGAGGAACATTGTTGAGCAGCCACGCCTGAGTTGTCTTGGCCTTGTGTGTAGCGAGGGAGACGTCATGTCACCGTTCTTCTGTCAAAAGAGCCTGAGAGTCACCGCTGAGATTTACCAGGAAGTGCTGAGGAGCGTGGTGATGCCCTGGATGGACAAGATCGTCGCCGGACACCCCTACGTCTTCCTGCAGGACTCCGCTCGTGCACACAAGGACAAGACGAACCAGGCGTGGCTGCTCAACAATGTTACTCACCACTGGTCGCCGGACTTGTGGTCGCCCCCTCACTTGACTGCCACCCCCTTGATTATTTCTTCCGGGGCGTGATCAAGGCCAAGACCAACAAGCACGCCAACACGGTCGACGACTCTCTGAAGGCTGCCATCGTGGAGTCGTTCGTCGTTATGGTCATGGACATTGTCGACAAAGCGGTTACATTGAAAAACAATGTCGTATATACTTCTAACTGTTGCTAAATAAACTGTTAGGTATCTGCATATAAACTTTGGTTTTTATTGCCTATTTTGTTTTCTTTTTGTCAAGTGTTGGATTTTGCTGCAACACCCTGTAGATGAAGCTATTGATTCAATGTAGTTGTTTCACCTGAGGTCAGAGGAGAAGGTCAGACGAAAAAGGCACAGTGAGATGCTCACGTGGAGTTGATCATTGTTCTGATGAACTTTTATAATCAAACGTTGTCAACCATTTTGATGACGAAATATGTGCCATACAATAAGTAACACGTTCAAAACTACAAACAGGTTAAATGCGCTTTCCAAGAGTTTCTCGTTGCGTAGTGGATGTGTTGATTATTTGGTTTGTTTTTTATGGGTTATCAACCTTTTGCGGGTTATTTAAAACCAGAAAATGTTTTCGATCCTAAGGACCTTATTTTGGAGATCATAATGATTTACTGATACTCTTCCTACTACAGAACCTATACCATTCCCGAGGATATATGCTCGTTAATGAATATAACGAACCATACTGGAATTAGAAATTGAGTCTCTGACTCCCAATTCAGAGCAGTTATCCATTACCCCAGCCATAAGCTTACAGCATCATGATTACTGCACCTGCTATTTCCAAGCGGTCAGCCATCTAGGTACTTATCATGTACTTGACGATGCTTCGACGTGATGTGGTCATAAGCCGAGTGCTGGATGGAATTTCAGACTTTATCAAAGATAAAGTATTTTCTTGGCTTGCATTAGTTTGAGCCATAATTAATTTGTGTTTTTATTTGTCAACTTTATTATTTCGAAAATGAAGTTTATTATATTTTCTTCAATTATCTCTTCGCTATTATTTACAATGACTTTAATAGCTTTTGAGTAAAATTCCTCAGGTTTGAATGTGAATTTTTTTTCGATGAATTCTTTAGTTTTCCCCGTTTTAAGTATTTTGTATTTTCTTTAGTTTTTCACCTTTTTTAAGTATTTTGCAGCGATCGAAAAATGTTATAATGAGTTGGTGCAAGGTCAGGTGTAAATCCTTATGGTTGTGAGAAAAAAAAATCCCAGCAGTATGGTTTTAAACTGTTTCTGTAAAACAGGCTCTGGATACAGGTAGTACTTTTGATGGCTGGTACGCTACACATTCGTGTGAATGAGGGTCACTCGTTCTAAACCATCTCCTAAATTGTTCCAAGTTGTCCTCATTTTTGTCGCCATATTTATTACTACGTTTCGGCTGTTGTACGCTCCGGCCTTCTTTAGGTGGTTGGAATGTCGAACTGAACCCTTTATTTTGCTCACTGGGGTAGACTGTTCTAGTTCCACGTGCCATGCAGGTATTGAACTCACACTCTTAGGGTCTTGTCACTGGATCTAACTAACGCCTTTATCCACTGTGCCATGTGTCCTCGGTTAAGGGAATGGAAAACTTGGAGAGACGAATTAACAGGAAATATCTGATAACTGACATCCATTAAAACATGGCACGTGGAACTAGAACAGTCTACCCCAGTGAGCGAAATAAAGGGTTCAGTTCGACATTCCAACCACCTGAAGAAGGCCGGATCGTTCAACGGCCGAAACGTAATAAACTTTGAAGCAATTGTCCAACATTCACCGCTATATATCTTGGTTGTTTTTATTTTGTGCCTATCAATCTGTATGGATTATTTAATGCCGAAATCTAAATATTTTGGTACACAATTTCTTTTTTGAGATAATAATGGTTTTAGTGATACAAATATTACTAATTAACCTATAAGAAAAGAGATGGATTCATACCTTTTCTGCAATTTGTGCGTAAGTGAATATAACAAACCTGACTGGAATTGGAACTCGGCTCTCCGATTAATAATTCGAAGGCATTGTCATTTACACCACCCAGACATCCAAGCTTATATCACTCGTTATTCCCAAGAGGTTCCCCATCCAGGTACTGACTAGGATCGACGTTGCTTAACTTCGGTGATCGTACGGTCAGCTCTATACAGGACGATTGATATTACATAAGGAGTTCGATATTTTATACTTGCTGGTGGTAATGTAATTAATAGCACTAATAGTGATGTTTCTGGATCTTTTAGTTTAGTGGCATATCAACACTTTATGGGTCATTTAATGCTGAAATTTAATTTTCTTGGGAGTATTAGTAATTTCACTTACAAAAATGCATTGCTGGTAATTTTTTCTATGAAAATGTGTTTTTTTTTTACTATAAAAATGTATTTTTAAACATTTTTATAATGTTTTCACCCAAGTTTAGAGATTAATTATTTTCCCAAATTTGGGGTCCTAACAGGTGCTACCACTCTAGGTCAGCGTGGACCTGGGAACAACATAATTTAAGAGGTAGTTCTACGCTCCTCAAAACCTCCCGATCAGATGCCTTGCTGTCGGATGTAGTTTATCGTCATACCCAGGACACATTTTTGGATCTAGATTGTACAGTTAAAAACACAGAGAAGTATGCATCATTAACTGAACATTATCGATCCATTGATATTACTGAAGTGGAATGGGCCGGGAGGTAAAAAAAAAACCTCTTCGACGTGAATGATCATAGCACTCCACAACTTCCTATCCTTTTGAGTTGTTAGTAATGTTGATTATTTTACTATCTCACTCCACTTCCCTTTTCTGCGATCCACATACACACTCTTATTAAGTAGGTTGCTGGCTGTTTCCCTTCTTTCAGTATGTCATGTGACTACTGTCGGATGTACATATGGACTATTATGGGCTGCAGCCAGGGGACTCCAAACGAGTGGGGTTCCCAAGGGCGTCTCTAGTCTTGGGCGCTTCATACAAGTATATATACGAACAGAAGAGATTTGTTCCTTTTCAGATTTAATTCCTTTGAACGAATTTGAAACAGTATTTTAGCTGAACTGATTCATGTTTCACTTCGAAAAAAAGTCACCTAAAAATATATTTCTTCATAGACACGATGGCGAACATACGTAATGAACGCCCACCCCCAAATTCTCATATCCCAGGGGCCTCGTGAGGTCTAAATTCGACCCTGCCTGTAAGCGTTCAATTTTACATGCCCCTTTCCGTCATTATGTGCCTCCAAAATTTCAACTCCTTGTTTCTGATTCTAAGTATAAGTGCCTTTTCGTTCCCATTTTTCTGAAAAAATTCCTCATTGCTCACATTTTGATTTTTTTTTATTATGCCACTTGATTCCTTGAGGAACGGACGCGTTTCCGGACGATCCTTGACAGCTCGGCCTATGTCGTTCCGGCTGCTTTCACCTCTAAATCATCACTTCTGCGCTAAGTTTGTTTTGGTCGACCCACTTTTCGCTTCCCTTGTGGATTCCAGTCACGGGCCTGCCTAGTGATACTAGAAAAAGAGTTGCGGAATGCGTAGCCGATCCATTCTCATTTCCGTTTCTTGGTGTCTGCCTCTATTGGGGCTTGTCTGGACCTTTCCCACAGTTGGTCGTTTGGAAACGACTTCCGGTCACCTGATATTGATGATGTTCCTGAGATATCGGTTGGTAAATGTCTGAAGTTTGTAGGTGTTGCCGTAAAGTAAGACCGACTTGACGTTGGTGTTGAAGATCCGGATCTTGTTGTAAAGTGAGGGGGATGATGACCTCCAGATTGGCAGTACAGTGTTGAAAGTGTGTCGAACTTCGTTGATTCGGCACTTCATGTTTGCATATGTCCCCACAAATCTTTACTGACGACGCTTTCCAGTTAGACAAACTTATCGACTTCGTTGATGTCTTCTTGGTGTAGTCGTACTGGGCATTGTTGTCTGTTGTTTACATGTTCCGTCCATAGTATTATCGGTATCCTTCTATAGAACCATTTCTCTGTTGGCTCAAGTCTTCATCAGCGAGGAATTTGTTCAGCACTAATTGTCGTATGAGAGAACTCGTGTTACATAGTAGTTCGACATTTTATATTTGCTGCTGTTAATGTAAATAGTATTACTAATTGTACTATCGATGGATCTGTATGTACAGTTAAGAGCATAACGAAGTGTGCATTGTTAACTGAATAGCATCGATCCATTATCGATTGAGCGGAATAAGCATAGATACCGAAGAAATTATTGATTCAAAACATTAGTTTTCGATCAGGACTTGAACACTGATATCTGCGCTCATGACGAATCCCATTCCCAACTACTTATATACGGCATCAGGTTAGATGGGAGGACATGTAAGCAGGAAGATTATATTGCACCAATTGCCTAGAAAATCAGCATTCGAATTCCTTTTATTTGTCTAGATTCGAACACTGATCGAAGAAAAATACCTTTTTATTTCATTTCTAATGTAAAGCACAACAGTCGTACAGATCGGGAGAAAGAGGAAGAGACTTCATGCCTAGAAAATCAGCATCCGAAAACTCTTTTTTTTTTACCACCGACCAGTAAACCATGTTTTTTTTTTATCTAGATTACCAGTAAAAATTACTCATTTTACTATGTAGGACAGAATAGTCACCGAACGCCGGATAGGGGGAGTTGTAAACAATATTTGCTTTTCCATGTGGGAGAGAGACTCTAGAACATCATCATTCGATGTTCCTGGTTTTATATGGAGCGAAAAACTGATTAGTGAGGAATAATCTTAAATCCGTACGGCCCAAGATTCATTATGGGAAATTTGCGTTACACTGAGCTTCCGAAGTTTGCCTGCCTACCTTGAAAATCAGCATTTTGCATGGTTTTTAGTCAGGATCGAACGCTACTTATTTTAGCCTGTACGCAACAGCATCAAGCAATGATGGAGGCTATTACTACTGCAATTGGTGGAAAAGATATTTTGCATTTAAACACTGTTGCTTTTATAAACCCACACATATCTTCGTATTTTATTCTACCACCACAAGCATCTATATCTTTCCCCCGCCCCTTCGCCCCTTCGCTCATTCTTCTTCTTCTTCTTCTTCTTCTTCTCATACTCCTCGTCTTCTTCTTCTTCTTCTTCTTCTTCTTCTTTTAAGTCCTCCTCTTTTTGCTACTTATCCTACTTACTCTTCGCTTATCTCCTCTTCTTCATTCGTTTTTCTTCTTCTTTCACTTTTTCATCTTCCCTCCTCATCCTTCTGTCCTCGTCTTTCTCTTTATTCACTTCCTAGCCTTTTTCTCTTCCTCTTCCGACTTACTCACCGTCCGCATTCGTCTAACTACTTTTTCTTCTTCTTCTTCTTTTCCTTTACATTACTTTCCGTCTATTACTTTCTTTCTCTTCCTCTAATCTTCCCCCTACTTCTTCTTTTGCTATTAATCCCCCTTAATTACGTTTACCCCCGTCTTCTTCCTGTTATTCCTCCTCCTCCTTATTTTACTAATCATCTTTACTTTCTGTCTACTTCCTTTTCCCTCCTTTTCTGTGGCTTTTTGTCTTCTCTCTCTCTTTCTTTTTCTTTGCCCTTTAATTCTTCACATTATCTCCTCATTCTTTCTTCTCGTCTTCCACCTCACACTCTTCTTCACATTTTGCTCCTCCTCCCACTACCAACCTTCCGCCCATACCCTTCTTCCTGTCCCTTCTTTATCCTCTTTTGCACTTGATACATCTTTCAGACGACTAGTTCCTACTCCTCCTGCTTCTCCCCTTCTCTTCTCTCTCCCTCGCTCTTCTTACGTTGTCTTTTCTTTCTCCACATTCTCACTTCACCTCTTTTTCCTCGTCCTTTTTCACATCCTCTTCGTCTTTGGCTCTTCCTGCTACCGTTCCATACACACCCTTCCTCCTCCTCCTCTTTGTCGTTTTCTTCTGGTGTTTTGCTTCTCATACAGTTCTTCCTTCTTGTACTACTTTAACTCTACCTTGCCACCTCCTACTCCTGGCCTCTCCTTTCGACTTTTGCTCCTCCTCCTAAACCCCAGTCTTTTACTTCGTTTTTCGTCTTTCTTCTCACCCTCTCCTTCTTCGCCTTTTGCTCCTACTCCTAACCCTCCGTCCTTACTCTTACATCTTATCGTTTAAGTCTGGACTTTTGCTCCTCATATTTTTCTTTCTTCCTTCTTCTTTAACTTCTCAAACTTCTCCTCACACCATCTTTCTTTGCCTTTAACTCCTCCTCCTAACCCTCATCCACACACTTCCTCTTACTTCTTGTCTGTTACGCCTGGTCTTTCGCTTCTCATACTTTTCTTCCTTCCTCGTCTTTAACTCCTCAACCTATCCCCCCTGCTCCCTCCTTTTTAATGTTTTGAACGTCCTTACCTTATACATCCTCCCTACTCTTTATTCTCCTTTCCCTCTTATGCTTTAACATACTCCTTCTTACACTCATCCTCCTTCTTTTCCTCTTTTCCGCCTCCTCCTCCTTCTTCGGTTTTAAGTCTAATAACTACGTATATTTTGCTTTCTTATGATGCATGGTTAAAAAATATTTATTCCTCCATCTTTTCTCTTCACTTTTGCTTCTTTCATTTGATTTCTTCTTTATCGGATCTTAGTTGCATTTGTTGCATCCAATTCTTTTTTTTAACATCTGTTTACGAATCGTCTTCCTTCTTTTGATAGATCTACCATCCTGTCTTACAATTTTCAACGAATCTTCTTTCCGCCGTTTCACTCTTGTATTTGCTCTCCCGATATTCTGTTTCCTCCTCTAAATTTGTCTTTCTTATCCCCTCCTGTGTACTTGTCATGTCTTCCTTTTTTTTTTTATTTTCCTCTCGGTTTTCCTTCTGTTCTTCCTTCCTTCCTTCCTACAACGAAATATCAAAGGTTCCTTTCAAGTAACTAATACAATCATTTCAAACATCAAAGAACATCAAAGCCGTGAATGTGTCGGACTTAAATCCAATTAACTGAAGAAATTAACATTTTTTAAGCATTAGGAAGAAAAACTTAATTTTTTTTTAAAAACTTGAAGGTTAATAAAATTAACATAATGGGAGCAAAGACACGTATAAAATAAACAAATATTTATGTTTCGAGACAATTAGACATATATATATATACAGAAAGACAGGAAAATGTCGTCGATCTGAGCATAAGCGCACACATTTAGTCCCTACTCGGTACATTGGGTTAACTTCGTATTTTGATTATTATATAACACACTTTCGCATATATTTTCTTCTATATGTCATGAACTTTCAGAATGTGTACAATCATGGTTCTCCCCAACTTCCTGTCTTTTATAACTCAAGGTAAGTTTTTGACACTGTTATCTCACTTTGACCTTGTTTTACCATTTCTACACCCAAATTCGTTAGTTTTCTCTTTCTTCGATTGCTTTCAAAGTGTACTATGAGTTTTAAATTCTCTAAGCCGTCTTTCCTTACTATGTGTCTCAGAAATACCGCATCTTTCTTTCTGGTTCCTTATAGGTTGCTTTATTTATATTTTCCTAAAGATTTCATCGTTTCTCTGATATTATCAGCAAAGTACCTGATAAAATTTTATAAAAATGAAAAGTTCTCGGTCTGACAAAGAAAAAAAAAACTGTTTGGTCATTTTGTTATTTGGTCAGAAAATTCCTTGACCTGCCTGCGCTCCCAAATATCAGAATTTGGAAAGTAGATCGGGCTGAGAACTTTTCAGCAATGGCTTACACAGTATGAAGATTTCATGTGCCATTTCCATTCAGGACGTGGACGATGCCAAGGAAGTGAAGATTACATAGATAGATCCTTGAGTTGGGAGGTTCAAATTATACTTTTTACGGAAGTATTCACGCGGGAGTTTGATCCACAAAGCAGCAGTTCTCCGAAAAAAAAAATCTCTGAGAACTTCTACCTTACAAATGGAATATTGAAAAATATAGTAGATTCGATTTCTTGAGTGAAGAAGGGCGAGTCCTAGCTATAAATGTCTGAATTGGTGGAACAAAGATTGGAACTCAATTGATCATTTGCAATGGAAATAGTGAAGGTTTGTCTGTAGGAAAGAAGATCTATCTATCTATCTATCTATCTATCTATCTATCTATCTATCTCAGCCTGTTCATATCTATGTATCTATATCTGTCGATATTTCTGAGATGTTGTATTATATATTATATAACATTTTACACTATTTACATCGTCCTCAACTTTATTACTATATTCACAACGTTTCGGCCGTTGTACGCTCCGGCCTTCTTCAGATGATATACTTTGGAATTTCGAATCGAACCCTTTATTTAGTCCACGAGGATAGATTGTTCTAGTTCCATGTGCCATGCCTTTTTTTATATCTCAGATTCAGTTAATTCCCTTTAGTAACTCAACTCTCTCTTCCCTCTGATGTGGCCAGGTTTGGTTTAAGTCATTTTTTTGGATTACTTAACCAACGCTGGGCCATGTGTCCTTGGGGATATCAGTGAGTGAAATTTTGGGACTTAGAAAAGTAAACATTTTTTACCCGAGCTCATATTACAATTTTTTGTTATTGCTGTTTTTCTCAAGCACTCTCTCTATTACTGGTTCTCATACTGTTATTCATGCCTATGCTTGGCCGGCTTATGGGATCTCTGTGGCAGAGCATATGCACTGATTTCTTAACTTTTCGTATTTTCCAGTGTCTATTATATCAACTTCATCCCACAGAGGGTGGTGATCTCTCTTTCTTCCCATATAAGGAAAGCCTGATTTTTCTATTTGTTACGGCATTACGGTGTTTCTGCGCTCTCATCAAAAGGGAGCAGCCTGTTACATTTTTACAGTATGGTTCACTCTGTACAAGCCCCAGGAGCCACTCGAAGTAGATGGTTACGTTAAAGGGCAGTTAATATGGATAGGAGCGGAAGATAATTGCTTGCTCTAGACTTGAGCAGATTAAGATTGTAGTGACTGGGAAAGCATCCTCTTCGGTGCCTATTCCATTGGAGAGTGGTTCGCGAGAAGACGCTGTCCTAGACGTGAGGTCAGGCCTGGTGGAACCAGAAGATTCAGTTCAACCGAGCACTTTCCTTGGGAGTAGCGATAGAACAATGAGAGACTCGCTACACCCCGACTGTAAAAGAGAGTTTGGAGTGTGGCAAATATTTTTTTTCCAAAAAAGGACTCGGAGACGCTTTTGAGCCCTATCAAGGCTGGAAAGTGTGGTCTTGGCAGCTCCTGTCCAAATATGGCAACTGTACTCGATTTTCGACCTGATGTGACTCTTATAAAGGTAGAGGATTGTTATGGGCTCCTCCCCTTTTTCATATAAGTGGACTCGACCAAAGTGTTACTTGGACTGCTGCCGTTAAATACCCAGAGTCAGTCAGAATACAGAGAGTGAGTAGTGAGATAGTAATAAGACTGAGATTGTGATTGAGTTGGAGGTAGAGTAATAGTGTGAGGTAACCGCTTGTAAAAGTCAGTTACAAGCACGTAGAACGTAGAATCTACTTCGACTATATATATATATATATATATATATATATATATATATATATATATATATATATATTATTGCTACTAACCGCGTTCCTGGATTTACTAACAGTATTACCCTTTGTATTATTGTGTAAATAAATTTTATTTCTTATCTTTAATTCTTGCGTTTGTCATTCATTGGAGACCGAATTTCATCTCGGAATCCACAACAAATTGGCGACGAAGATTCGAACACACGCGGAAAACAAAAGAAAAATATTCCCTCGTCGTCCAACAAGCAAATTGGCGTCGAGCGATTCGGACTCACACGAAAAGAAGAAATAGAAAAACCCTTCCCTCGTCGTCCTCAACAAATTAGCGAAAAACAGTTACGAGGAGTAAAAATACGTAAAATTGAGTTATCATGAAAGATTTTAAAAATATTTTGGTAGAACTGATAAAATACCAAAATGATCAACAATTACAACTACAAGAAAGAATGGAAGGAAAATGGCAAAAGCAATTAGAAAGACAAATAGAGATCCAGGAACTAATATTGAACGTAGCGGGCAACAAGCAATTAGATATTGAAAAAGAAGCAACTTTTTCGCAAGACGCAGTGTGGAATACCATAGAGATTTTCAAATATTCTCTAGATAAGGACAAAAATTTTGGAGATTACTTCAGAAGACATGAAGATATCTTTAACATTGACTGTCAAAATTAGAGAGAAGCAAAAAAGCTACGTCTATTGCTTAGAAAATTAGGAACTGAAGAATATACAAAGTTCGTGGATTATATCTTGCCAAAAAAGACGAAGGAATTAACATTTGACGAAGCAGTGATATGTCTTAAAGAACTCTTCAGCCCCAAAACATTACTCTTCCACATGAAGTGGAAATGCCTTAACCTGGTAAAGGGCGATAATGAGGATTATTCCACGTTTGCCGCAATCGTAAATAAACATTGTGACGACTTCAAACTAGCAGAATTAACCCCGGACAATTTCAAATGTCTCATCTTTGTTCAAGGGTTAGTTTCTACAAAAGATAGCGAAATGCGCAGAAGAATGCTTGCAAAATTACAAAATGAACCGGGTCTAACATTACAGCAATTATCGGAAGATTGCCAGAGATGTTTAAGTATAAAGAAATACGTAAAGGACATTGAAGAATCAGCTTTTTCTCATATACGTAAGTTAAACAAAAGTCTACGTTCTTCACCCTCCCCAGAAAGAAAACTAAAATTTTACGAAAATGAAAAAAGATTCTCACCCTCCTCAAAAAGAAAAAGAAAATTTTATAATAAGAGGAAAAGTACAACATACAGGACAAATTATGACGAATATCGAAACAAGCCCCCTCCATCAGCATGTTATCGATGTGGAGGACTACATTGGAACAAGGATTGCAGCGTTAGATATAAAAACTGTCTTGAATGTGGAAAAAAAGGTCACAAGGCATCCCAATGTAGAAATAGAAAAGATACTAATAGAATAAGAGCTACAAGGATGAATAACGATGACAACACCAACGTCAGGAAGTATGTGGAACTGGAAATTTTAAATAAAAAGATTAAATTACAACTGGATTCAGGTTCCGACCTCACGATAATCAACTTACAGACATGGAAAAAAACAGACCTACCATGTTACACACACAAAAAATTACCAAATCGGTTACAGGCAAACGAATAAAATTTGAGGGAGAAATAATCGTGAATGTTAAATTTCACGGCAAAACAAAAAAACTTAAGATATATGTCATGAAAGATACTGAAAATCTAGTAGGTATCGACTGGATGCAGAAGTTCAACGTTTGGGACCTACCTATCAACTCTTTTTGCAAAGTTAGAGTTTGAACCATCAGATACTATAAAATTGAGGGAAGAATTATATAACCAATTTCCTGAGGTATTTTCAAGCGGGTTGGGACGATGCAACAAATTTAAGGCCAAAATTGAATTAAAAGAAAACGTCCAACCAATTTTTAAAAAGAAGCGAAATCTACCGTTCGCTACTATAGAAAAAATTGACAAAGAATTGGAGAGACTTGAACAAACTGAGATTCTCTCAAAAACAGAGTTTAGCGAGTGGGCAGCGCCGGTGGTTTATGTAAAAAAGAAGTCAGGAGAAATTCGCGTATGCGCAGATTTTTCGACGGGACTCAACAAAGCAATAAAAGACCACCATTACCCACGACCGAGCCCAAAGGAGATATTTACAAAGCTCAACGGCGGTAAGATATTTTCAAAAATAGATCTAAGTGAGGCTTATCTACAAATTCCAGTACAAGAAGAGAGTATGAAAATTCTTTGCATTAATACACACAAAAGGGTTGTACAAATTCAACAGACTACCATTTGGAGTAAAAGTTGCACCAGCAATTTTTCAGCAAAAATGGACACAATGCTCATGGGCCAGAATTTCGCGACCGCTTATCTGGATGATATTCTAATTGAGAGCGACAATGTTGAAGAGCACATATCACACACAAAGGAAGTTTTCAGAAGAATTCAGGACTTTGGGTTCAAAGTAAAAGGAGAAAAGTGTGATTTTTTTTTCCTAAACGAAATTAAAAAATACTAACTTCCCCAAAAAAGGGATCTAAGGAGGGGAGTGTTATGGTGTCCACCCCTTTTTCATATAAGTGGACTCGACCAAAGTGTTACTTGGACTGCTGCCGTTAAATACCCAGAGTCAGTCAGAATACAGAGTGAGTAGTGAGACAGTAATAAGACTGAGATTGTGATTGAGTTGGAGGTAGAGTAATAGTGTGAGGTAACCGCTTGTAGAAGTCAGTTACAAGCACGTAGACTCTAAGGAAGTCCGATTTGAGACTGTATATATCTATGTTATTGCTACTAACCGCATTCCTGGATTTACTAACAGTATTACTCTTTGTATTATTGTGTAAATACATTTTATTTCTTATATTTAATTCTTGCGTTTGTCATTCATTGGAGACCGAATTTCATCTCGGAATCCACAACACGCATAGCATGAGGAGTCAGGTACTTAAGACCTGAAGCAGTGGTACAGAGAGCCGATCATTTTACCTGCATCTTTCGCGATGGAACCTATATAGGAATTCCACTTGAGGTCGGGTGAGGCCCCAATATCTTCTCAAGTCACGGGTGGCCTCCTCGATGGGATATCCGTTCATTTGACTGGCAGTAGTTAGAGGTCTGATCGGTGTTGATAGAATGTAACCAGTGTTGTTTTAGAGGCATTGGATATAAGCAGAGAGCTTTTTTCCCCACTGGGAAGTTAGTGTTAAATCAGAAGAGAAAGTCAGCTGCCAATCGCAAGAGTTATAGATGTGCGCCCGTATATCGTCGTATCATCGGCATGGACGTTTATGTAATCCAGAAAGATCCTTCAGAGATCTACCTATTAAGAAGGATTTTATAATAGAGAAAACTCTTCCACTGATTCCATAGCTGCAGAGTGTGTAGCAAACCTTTGTGCCATACCTTGTCAAAGGGCTTCGAAATATCTAATACTATAGTCCTTGTAATGTGTCTGTCGTCAAGGGCCTCACTAATTCGGGCTGATCGAAACCCATACTGCTCGTAGCACAAGAAGTTGTTCCTATCTAGGGGCTCGACGATCTTCTTCTTGATTACGGCCTCAAAAAGCTTACTGATGATACTGAGGAGACTAATGGATCTGTACTGGGAGGGGAGGACCGGTTGCCCGCGTTCTTGATGACCGGGCATAGGCTTGCCACCTTTCACAGGCTTGAGTTCTCTTTCAAGCAGCGGTTAAATAACTTTGCTATGATCGGAGATAACACTTAATGTTGATATTCTTAAGAACGTCCACAGGAAACTTTTCTAGGCCAGTGGCTTGTGATAAAGCTAGACTGTTACTGAAATTACTGAGATAGTGCATTGGAAGTTGAGAAGGGGATGGGATTTTTCATCTAACGTTGAATTTGGGGTAAAGATCGAGACGAAGAGCTTCACCTTGTCTGCCGAGGAGTATATGACCACGGGGCCATTTATAATAGTGAGCACAGCCGCTTTGCCCCTGTTCATAATTTGGTCGGTGATCTTCCAGAATTAGCGAGGTCCAATTTGTTTCTTTTCAACCTTGGCCTGTACAATTCGCGTGTTGTTGCATTTGCTTTTTCCAGAACTCTCTTAAAACGATTAGGGCGGCTCTGAAAGAAGTAAGAGCCAGTCTTCACAGATCCTTTCGAATTCGTCGTTCCGTGAGCCATGGCTGCGGCGCATTCAGGGGTGAACAAGGGCTGACTGCTTCGATTTTTGCTGGAATTTTCTGGGCGTATAAAACACATCATTCCAGAAAGGATCCTTTCGGAGATTTGGTATTTGGCGACAGTTTGGCGAGCAGCGTAATTGAAGAAGGATGTGAGTCATATAGGACCGAAAGCTGTACCAGTTTGCATTTGAGTAGCGAAAAACCATTCTATGGAACGCTAAATCAGAGAACGTCATTAGTTTTAAGTCAATTTGAACACTGACAATGAAATATTCTGACGGGTCAATCGGGGTAAAACTTTTGCTGAGCATTTGTCAGAAAAGGTTCGCCTTCTGTCCCGTCGCATTCGGGACTAGGGTTAGGTGGATTCTTCATCGATCTGCGTTAGTTCATAAGCGATGGAGAAGTCTCTGCAATATTTGCCTTCTTCATCAGTTTTGTAGTGAACGTTGAAGTCACCGCATATGTAAAGGCTGGCCGAGGGAAATTCGGTGAGGATATTGTTAATTCTCTCTTATATTTAATCGAAGATTACTGACTATTCATCCTGAGGGCAATACAGAGCAAAGACACATATGGTACTATGGCTAAGTGCCACGCGTCCTTGATGGAGGTACTTTAGGTGGCGATTGAGGTGGCGTATCTCTACCTATAAAAGGCAGGATGTGTGTGTGTGTGTGTGTGTGTGTGTGTGTGTGTGTGTGTGTGTGTGCAACGAATTCACCACCGCAATTTTCGACGGATTTGCACCAAAATTTACATGCACATGCTCCAAGTTAGCGGGGAGGCCAAGACCGAATTTGCATTTCCCAATTCCCATCGATAGTGGAAATAATCGATTTTTCATGCTTCTACGGCAGTTTTCATGTAGTGTGCGGCCATTTTCTACTGGCCAGAGTGAGAGCCTATAGCTAGCTGCCACGAATAGGCAGGAAGATTCTATTGGCCAGCGTAAGAGCCAACAGCTGACTGACACGAATATTAACTAGCATGCTAGCATGCAAAAAAATCGATAGCTGTATTCGTCACAAGTGGGAAAGTATTTGTTGTTAACATTCTTTTTTCATTCGGTTTTTCCAGTTACGAGTCTTTTTTTAAAGCTGATCGTTTTGTGTTCATTTTGTTTAGTTTTTTTTTCGTAATAGATTTAATGTTTAGTATAGAGCTTAGAAAAAATTCACAGTGTGAGATAGGCAAGAAGTAAGGCATGTAGCAACATCAGCACGGAAAAGGGCACTCATTTAAAGGCAAAGAAGTGTAAAAATATTTTAAGTCAAGTGATAGCGATTGCTGTATGAGTTGTACGATTTTTGAATCAAGCACGGGCAACGCCGGGCCATGCTACTAGTTTGTTATAATGGGAGAGTAGCCCGGGATTGTGAGCTCCCTCAATGAGATTGAGGCATTGATACCCGTTTCAGAAAAGAACAGAAGGTCAGGTTTAGAGTGAAGAAGATGGAGTTCCACTTCTGGAAAGTTGGAACGCAGACTTCTTACATTGGTGTAGGAGAATGTATAACAAGTGCACTTTTTTGAGGTTGGGTTTACTAGTTTTGTTCATTTTCAATTTGATTGCTTTCAGGTTTGTTTTCGTTGAATTGGTAGGTGACTAGTAGACAGTGAAACAGACACCTATTGAAGATGCATGCATGAATAACCTGGTTTGAAACCCCCGGAGATACTGCCTTAGCAGTACCCATCATAATGGCATCGAAATGCCCCACCAGAGACTGCTGCACAGTCGAGAAACCATTCACAAAATGGCGGTACAACAGAACTGATATTATACACATGCTGATATAATAGACTTATTCGATATTACTTGGGATCTCTGACTATCACGCGGATAACACAAAGACCCTTCATTTTAGTACTTTGCTTTACTTTTAAAAGGCATCTACCGTGTTTTAAATAAATAGAAGAAAATCAATTGGAGATATTTTTTTAAAATTAGCAAATCAAACAATTATGATATTTTAAAAAAATTATTCTTTATTATTTTGTTTTACCATTTTATTTTGACACCAAATTCAAAATATCGTCTGTTGGGGAGAAAATTTTTGAACTTCAACAGCTCATGCCAAAGTGGGTATTACATATTAGACAAAAAAACTCCAAAAGCAAAAACAAGTGAATACACCCATTCTACATATTGTTATTCCGACAAATAATATACTTTGATATGGAAAAATAATTTTACTTACTATAAGTCATTTCAAATACATTTCCTTCTGTTATAAAGTAATATAGTCTATTAAAAATAACAATGAAAATATTTTAAGTCGTAATTAAAATTATAGTTAAATAAAATGAATTCTAACCTAAACTTCTTTTACTTAGTACTACACGCACTTAATCCAATAAAACACCTATAGTAAAATAAAATTAATATGAAATGCCAGAAGATGTAAGCTTATGAATGACCCATGTCCTTTGTACTTACATGAGAAACAATATATTACTAGGTTTATATATATATAAAATAAAAGTTTACTAAATCAGTAACTATTTTTGCCGTCATTGTCATAAATTTTACTTAAAAAAAAAAATGTACCCTAATACTTGTAAAAATAATCCTACATAATATAAGGGATTCTAATACATTTAACTGTTCATTAAAAAAAATATAGTATAATAAAAATTAAAAATGAGAATATTTCAAATTGTAGTTAAATAAAAACTAAAAAGTATCCTAATCTGAACACCCCCAAAAATCTTTAAATTTACAAATAGGAAAACAAATGCCGTAAGAATTTTTTTGCCGTTAACAATAAATTAAAAACAAAATCCAGACGACATGCATTCAACGGATGTCAGTTCTCATTGAAAAATACATCCCTACCCCTTACCAAAATGTAGCTAAAAACCGATACAATGATACAGACATAAGGAAAACCCAGACACCCTTTGTCCAATTGAAGTAGATTTATCTGTAACCATGGAAACGTGATTTTAGCTGTGTCTTTAAAACCCAGTAATTTTAAAAGTTACTCCAAAATTCGCTGGAGGATGAAATGGAACTAATGTCTTTAATTTAATTGCAAAATTAAATTCGTGGCTTTTAGCTTTTAGCTTCCATTTTTGAAACATGGTTAGAACTGTGTAGCGGAAAAAAAAACATACTTTAAATCAATTAATTTATAATATTAATGCTCTGTAAATTTACATTGAGCACTATTTTGTAAAAAAAAAAATATCTATAAGAACACCGGATTATATATCATACTGTTCTTTCTTTGTATTTAAATACATTTATATATATATATAAGTAATTCATCGAGTCTAGAAGACACCTCAACATAATGCAGAAAGCAATGGCCGGCCGTTTTGTCCTATATTTGGGACTCATCAGCAGTGCGCATCCACGACCGAGAATTGAAACTGGGACAGTTACATTGACAGGCAAACATAATACCAACTGTACTAACGGGCCTCGGTGACGAAGAGGTAAGCGAACTAGGCTTGATATTGGTATGACGTTTGCCTGTCAATGTCATTGTCCGGGTTTCAATTCTTGGTAGTGGATGCGCATTGCTATTGAGGTTTCCTCTAGACTCGATGAATTACTTAATTATCTCAAATCCTCCTTAATTTTATATATATATATATATATATATATATATATATATATATTATACGCTAATCTAAAAATATTTTGTTGGTTGACATAATATGCAATAAACTAATAAATAAATAAAAATAAATTAATTAATCAATAAATAAAAATAAAATAATCAATCGATCAATAAATAAAAAAGGCAGACAGAGATTTGGTTTACACTAGAGTAAAAATGTTAGACATAGGTCAGTTTTATACTCTCGACACCAACCGGGATGTAGCCGTTTAATTATGATATAAACTACAAAAAGACAGAATGCTTCACCTAACATTTGAAGTTGCTAAAGATGGGTCCAGAATTCAAATTACAAATCGGGAATCCTAAAACAAAACAAGTACAGAAATTTAAATATCTGGGAAAGTGCGACACTGAGATCCGAAGACGTCTTGGGATGGTCAAATATGCATTCCAAAAGCTAAGCAGAGTATTAAGAGACAGAAAAATTTCATTAGAAACAAAGAAAAGAGTATTGAACTGTTACGTGATATTTGTCCTCCTGTATGGCAGCTGATGCCGGACAATCTCATCAAAGATGAGGCTTGAAACAACAGAAATATGGTTCTACAGAAAGATGCTGAGGATACCATGAAATGAACATATGAACAACGACGAGTTTTTGGTGAAAATGGGAACAAAAAGGAAGCTTAACATCAGGAAGAGGCAGTTGAAATTTCTAGAGCATGTAATGAGGAAGGAGCGCTTGGAAAATCTGATACTCACAGGATAGATTGAGAGAAAGAGGGACGATGGAATGTAGCGGGAAACATACTTGATGAGGTTGTATAAATGGATGATAGAACAGGGTTTGGGATAAATAACAAAAAGATAAAACTTATTAATAGCTACAATGGGCAGGAAGATGTGGAGGGCCATGATCGTCTATACCCTGAAGAGATACGACGCATAAAAGAAGACGATGACCGGACAAGAGTAGAGCATAATGAAAGAAGTAACGGAGTAATACTTGACAGAGAGATAGAAAAAAAAAAGAATTTTGATGTCCTGGAAAATATGAGTTTTTTTCCTGAACATGAAAGGAACATATTCAATATGTTGATAAGTGTTGAATACACACGCCAAGTCCCCAAGAAGAAATATACAAGTTTTACGACTCACTAGAAAGTGCAAAAGCGACCATGAAACACCTCGTTCTCTCTGTGTTTCACGCCCAACGAGTAGCAAACTCGACGTCGCTCATCATTTGCAAAGCCGGGCCATTAACCGAACAAAAGTGGCAGGAAATGATGTCAATGTATCAGTGGAAAAAAATCCACCAATCACCTAACAGAAACGAAAGAGCACTGAAAAGTATTTCAATTAAAAACATCAGAAAACATGATGGCAATATTTTATAATCAAGTCTCTTAAAGAGTGGATGTAGTAGATGAAATTTTAAGCACACATAAATACACACACTCACTCACACACGCACACACATATATGTGTGTGTGTGTGTGTGTGTGTGTGTATGTAAATATCCTCAGATGGAGAGTATCTGTAGAAGAGACAAAATAAGAGGAAAAACTATACTTTGCCTATCTATCTATCTATCTATCTATCTATCTATCTATATATATATATATATATATATATATATATATATATATATATATATATATATAGGGTGTCCATAAAAGTTCATTGTGCACTTTTAAAGTTTATAACTTCAAAGTGCACACGAACTTTTATGGACACCCTATATATATATATATATATATATATATATATATATACAGACAGACAGACATACATATACACGCATACACACACACACACACACACACATACATATATAATATTAAAAACAGAACGTTAATGATATTACATGAAAAGATTACTTAACTTTTAAATATCAATTTTTTTATCCCGACATCGATGTTTCTTGGTAACATTTCTTGGTGAAATTTCCAGTCTTCAGGGGTTGTAGTTTTAAACGGTATTTTTAAACTACAGCGCCTGAAGACTGGAAATTTCCTCAAGAAATTTTACCAACAAACATTGATATCGGGATAAAAATTGATATTGAAAACTTTAGTAATCTTTTCTTATAATATCATTAACGTCCTATTTTTAATATTATTTTTAATATTAAGCACTATATATGAAACATATGTGGTGTTTCTTAAATATTAAATCTTATATATATATATATATATATATATATATATATATAAATTCTGGTCGAAAACACAAATTCTGGTAGAAAACACTAACATTATATATAAATCAGATTACTGGAAATATCTCGCTATAAGAAAGGCCCTATATATTAAACAACTCTCACCTACCATCAATCTCACCTTATTTAACAGTAGGAATGGAGTGTTAAAAGTTTTTTTAAAAAAATAGAAAGACGCTGACTTGAATTCCAACCGCGTCCAACACGCGAAGGCTCGGAATAAAGGCTCCTGCTAGTATTCAAAACAACAGAAAAATAAACTACATCTTAAATAGTCAAAACACGAAGAGAAACTAACAACACCTAAAATAAAGCCCCCTTGAAAATGGTCGAAAGCGCTTGGGACAATGGACATTATGGAAAATTACTTCCACCAAACGGAAAAAACTTAAAAACTCTGGAATAACTGAATAAAATTTAACTTAATTTTCCTTGTCTGCCATATTTAATGTTTCTGATGTTTAAAAGAAAGGTTACTTCCCAAATATACATTATGTTCTGTGTATTTAGGCAGCAAATTTACTTTAAGTCAAATACTATTAAAGACAACATACATTTTGTGCCTCTTAATTTTACAGATCGACTTTTACAAATTACGAATAATACATTCAGACAAGGAGAAAATTCTGTCAGAAATTGTTTGAAGTTCATTTCGGAAGAAAAGTACAAGACACATTGTCAGACCTTTCGATTTCGAGTCATCTTCAGGGTAAGTAGAGATAAAAGATGAGTTCTCTAGGACTGGTGAATGTCGTGGCGTACGCAAAGTGTTTTTTGACGTAGGCCAGGTGTCTTTATTTTTATATACATTTAAAGATGCGGGCTCTTAAATTATAATTGTTTTTATTTATAGATGGTGGTTTTTGTTAAAGGATTATTGCGACGTACGGCAAATAGCCGGATCTCTTCAGGCTCTCATGTACTCACGTTTAAGCCGGCTTCAAGTCAGTTATGTGCCATTCGTGATACATTCTTAGGCGATCACGTATCTTTCGATACATGACTGACGAGCAGGTTGCCATTTCTTTCTGAGGTAGACGAGTTGCTATCCAAGGCTATAGAGCCCGGTCTGCCCTGCTATTTACCCATATTTGGGGGCGGGGAGAAAAGGAGGATTCATGCCTTTCCCAAGGGTATTTGCATGTAAATGAATGTAATGGATCTGACTGGAATTCGAACTCGCTCAATCCATTACTCCAACTTGCCTCCTTTTATGAGTTACGTTCATTTTATGAGTCAGTCAGTTAGTTATGTGTCATGTGTGAAACACACTTAGGTGATACATGACTGACGAGGCAGAATTTTCTCCCGCAGTAGGTTGCTATTTTTTTCTGCGGTAGACCAGTTGCCAACCAAATCTATAGAATCTGTCCTGCTATTTACCCATAGCTGGGGGGGGGGAGAAGAAGAGGAGTCATACCTTTCTCAAGGGTATTAGCACATAACTGAATATAATGGATTCGACTGGGATTTGAACTCGGCTCATCCGATTCATCAATACGAAATGCTATCCATTACTCCACCGTTAACAACGGCAGAAAAGAAAATTACCTATGTATAATGCGACCCCCTATTTTTTGCATAAAGAAAAATCTTACAAGAAAAAATTGCATTATATTCAAGTATATACGGTAGCTCTTTCTATATTTCTATATTATTAGCAGATATTTATTTTTTCCGGGGTGTTGATGTATATGTTCATCGTTATCAGATATCGATGGGCTACCATAGATAGTTTCTGTTGCTATTGTTCGTACTTGTATATCGGGAAGAAATTTGGATAATGCAGATTTTTTTTTTTATCGTATGATAAAAGAAGTTGATAAATAGTGGGGATTGTGAATACTGGGGATTATTTGCGTGTAGAAGTCCGTACAGACTAGGCTCTTAGGACATTTTGCTTTTCTCCTAAAATCTGTGATTGATTATTTCTTATGGAGATTGTCCATCGTTTTCAGGAGAAAGCAGTTTAAACGATTATCTTTTCTTCCCCGAAAGTAGGGAGGCCGAAAGATAATTTTAATAATACATGTTCGTAAGAAGTTGCAAATCAACATTTTGCACTGGACGATTTTTTTTACTATTATTTTCTTTCTTTGTCACTTTCATTTTTTAGTTTCAGTTCTTTCTTTCTTTTTTCTTTCTTTCTGTTTTCCTTTCTTTTTCCTTTATCTTTCCTTCTTTACCTTTAGTTTTTATATAAGCTCGTCTGCATTTTTCTTACTTTTCTTATATCAGCTCGTCTGTATTTTTCTTTCTTTCTTTCTTTCTTTCTTTCTTAATACGGTCTTTATTTTTAATTGTAAATGACAATAAGAAAACTGTAATATTTGCCGACGCGTTTCGTCCTATGTGGACATTTTCAAGGCAAAAACGAAACGAATTTATTAAACACAGTAACTAATAATAAAACAAAATGTCCTTAGCAACTGGAAGAATTTGGAGAACGCTATTTTCATACTGTTAACTGAAAATTATGTCAATTACTGTCACGTGTGGAGATATTGTTGCTGTGTTGATTCAACCATTTTCTTTTGATTTCTTGATTCTGTTGTGCACGTTTGTTTGGGAGAGTAGTAATTCTGTTAAGAAAGGTGAAATAGAGAAAAAGCCTGGGCATAGATTAATATTTGGGTAATATTCAATGGCGGCACTCTCGAGGATTTTCCTTCTGAGTGAGTTATTTTCTTTTTTTTTCATGAGTGTAGCATTTTTAAAATCAAAATTATGGTTGAATTTATTTCTATGTATGACTAGTGCATTAGATAAGTTGTTTTTTATGAGGTCTCTTTTGTGCTCACAAATGTGTTTTTTTTGTTTTGTTCTCTTTTCTCTATTCTTTCTACTCTACTCGTATCTCAAATTTTCTTTCTTTCTATTTGTATATCAACTCCACTTCGTTTGTTTGTTTGTTTTCTCAAATCATTTCATCTATATTTTCATTCTTTCTTTTCTTCTTTTTTCATTTATTCATTCTTACTTTCTGTCTCTCTTTATTTCTCTCTTTCTTTTTATTCATATAACAGTTCCTCTCTATTTTACATTCTTTCATTCATATAATCGTTTTATTTCGTTCTTTCTTTTTAGTCTACTCTTATATCAAAATATTTCTTTTTTTCTTTCTTTCTTATCGCATATCAACCTTCTTTCTTTGTTTCGTTTCTCAAATCAATTCATCTGTAGTAACACTATTGCGACTCTGGTAGTAAGAAAACTCCGTATGGGAATTGGAAAATTGGGAGGGTTAAAACGTTAAAATCGTTAAGGTGAAAACAGGAATTAAAAATGGAGCAAGGGAAAAAAGACAAATTTTTGGTGAACTGACATACAAATAGAATTATTACAAATCCTCAAAGTTAGTAATGTAAGCAATCTGGAGTGTCGTTTTGTAAAATGGAAAGAAAAAATTTGGGTCGTATTGTTAAATCGACAACAAAGGAAACTCAACAACAAAGAAAATTCTTTGACATCAGAAAAATAGAAATAATTTTTAAATGCAAATGTTTGTTATCGGTAAATTATTGTTCTATAGAATGTATTACTTTGAATTGCTCTCTTTTCTCTACAACAGGAGAAAATAATTAATTGATATGAATATTAATTGTCGGCCTAAAATGAACTGAATTATTATAAATCGCGAAGCCAATGACGTAAGCAGTTTAAAATATGTACTGGAGAATGAGGAATGTGAAAATACCCTTACATCAGAAAAATAGAAATAATTTTTGAACACAACAGTTTGTTATCGGAATTATTGTTGTTAGAAAATGTATTGTTTTTAATAATTGTCCGCTTTGTTTGAGGGCCGGTGTCATTTCTTGAACGCTGGAGAAAATAATTAATTGATATGAATACTGATGAGACGTGAGATACGGTAGGAGTCAGGCGAAATACATATAAACATAGTAAGTTAGTTGAAGCCAACAGTTGGAGTGAAAACCGAGAAGAGTCAGCATCGGACGAGGGAGCTGCTGAACCCTATGTGACCTACTATCGACGGTATTTTTAACCCGTTCCAAGTTTTAGAAGAAAGAACTAAAGTTGGGGTAAATTTTGTTGTATCAACAACTATGTAAAGCAATTGAAAATTAATCTAACGACTTTGTTATTTTCTTATGACAGTTGTATTTACACCAACGGAAATTCTTTGCTTTCTTTTTGTAGCACCGTTCCGTTGCAGCTCGTTTCAGCGTTCAAGTACGAACAGAATTAGTTTTTTTTCTCTGTGATCATGGAACACAACGTGAGACAGAGCAGATGAAGGAACGAAGCAGCCAGCAGATAACCATCAGTTGACCAGCGGCAGTACTGAACCGCGTGGGAAGGATCCAGGATCGATCCGGGCCGGCTGTGTTACAAGTCTATATTTTCATTTTTCTTTCTTGTGATATTCGTATATCAATTTCTCTTTGTTTATTTGTTTCTTCCTTTCTTTTCACACGTTTATCAATTATTTCTTTTTTCTTTCTTTCAACAACTCCCGTTCTTTTCTTCTTCTTTTTCACTTTCTTGTTTCTTTCTTCTTCTTTGGATGCTAATTGTTACAACGTTTTCTCATGTTTCCGCCATCAAAGTATAAAACTTCTTCATTTCTCCGTTTAGTAAGTTTGTTCTTTCTTTCTTTCTTTCTTTCTTTCTTTCTTCCAAATTTCATTCGATTTATCGCTTTACTCCTTAATGGCCATTTTTATAACGTAAACTTCTTCCTACATTTTTTCGTTCCTTCTCCTCCATACGTTGTCTTTTCCTTTAAATTTCAGGTATCTGTTCTTTCCTTTGCTTCCAATCTCAACTCATGCATTTTTTTAATTTCCTTCTCTTCATTATCTTTTTTATTAATCATTTATCCTTCTTCTTTTTCTTCTCTTAAAAGACTTGATGTTCTCTTTTTCTTTATTTTATAAATATCTTTCTTTCTTACATTACTAAATGCTCTTTCTTTCATTATATCATTCAAATTTATTTCTTGAAATTATTCAATTCACTTTTATCTTTCTTTAAATGATTTTTCTAATTTGAAATCATATACATTTCTTTCTTTCGTTTGTTTGTTTTTTTTATTTCTTAGCCTCCGTAAACTTCTTTCTTTCTTTCTTTCTAGCCTCCAAAACCCTTTACTTTCTTTCTTTCTTTCTTTCTTTCTTTCTTTCTTTCTTTCTTTCTTTCTTTCTAGCCTCCAAAACCCTTTAATTTCTTTCTTTCTTTCATTCTTTCTTTCTTTCTAGCCTCCAAAATCCTTTAATTTCTTTCTTTCTTTCTTTCTTTTTTTCTTTTTTTCTTTCTTTCTTTCTTTCTTTCTTTCTTTCTTTCTTTCTTTCTTTCTAGCCTCCAAAACCATTTAATTTCTTTCTTTCTTTCTTTCTTTCTTTCTTTCTTTCTTTCTTTCTTTCTAGCCTCCAAAATCCTTTAATTTCTTTCTTTCTTTCTTTCTTTCTTTCTTTCTAGCCTCCAAAATCCTTTAATTTCTTTCTTTCTTTCTTTCTTTCTTTCTTTCTTTCTTTCTTTCTTTCTAGTCTCCAAAACCCGTTAATTTCTTTCTTTCTTTCATTCTTTCTTTCTTTCTAGCCTCCATAATCCTTTAATTTCTTTCTTTCTTTCTTTCTTTCTTTCTTTTTCTTTCTTTCTTTTCTAGCCTCCAAAACCCTTTAATTTCTTTTCTTTCTTTCTTTCTTTCTCTTTCTTTCTAGCCTCCAAAAATTTCTTCCTTTAATTTCTTTCTTTCTTTCTTTCTTTCTTTCTTTCTTTCTTTCTTTCTTTCTAGCCTCCAAAACCCTATAATTTCTTTCTTTCTTTCTTTCTTTCTTTCTAGCCTCCAAAACCCTTTAATTTCTTTCTTTCTTTCTTTCTTTCTTAGCCTCCGTAAAATTCAACTTTAATTTCTTTCTTTCTTTGTTTTTTTCTTAGCCTCCAAAACATTCTAATTTCTTAGTTTATGTATCTTCCTATATTTCTTTGTTTCAATGTTTGTTTGTTTGTTTGTATCTTCCTTTTTTTCTGTCTTGCTTTCTTTCTTAGCCTTCAAAACCTAATTTGTTAGTTTTTGTATCTTCCTTTATTTGTTTCATTGTTTCTTTGTTTCATTGTTTCTTTCTTTCAAAAATTCTACTTTGTTAGTTTGTTCTGTTTCCAATCTTTCTTTCTTTGATTTTTTTCTTTCTTAGCTTCATTCTTTGTTACACTGTTTGTTTCTTTCTTTCTTAGCCTCCGTAAACTTCTACTTTTCTTTCTTTCTTTCTTTCTTTCTTTCTTTCTTTCTTTCTGCTATTATCTGAATTTTTCGTATTTAATGTCTCTATAAAGTTCTTTACCATCGTTTTTTTTTATTATTATTTCTTTAATTTTTACGTTTCTATTTTTACAATGTGACATTCTTTGGAAAATTCGTTAAGATTTTCTTCTGTGTTTCTTACTTCCGGTCTCCTTCCTCTCTCTTCAGTGAGTTTTGATTTTTTTCTTCTTTCTCTTTTCCCCGTTCACTGGCCAATCATAGTTCTGCTATCTCACAGTGTCTCTTGAAAAGCAATTTTCTTCGTCTCACCTTTATCCAAAGGAATCATCTACTAATCTGGGACACACACCTGCTGTGGTTCCCAGACAATCTCATGCACGCGAACCCCACCACTTCAATGCATATAAGTACACATACACACACACTGCCTCTCACCCGCACATACATATGCTGTCTTTTTCGTACACTTGGACAAATACAGGACCTTGACGTACAGAGCTATCTTGATATATAAATGCATCATCCAGATACATAATACAATTTGGAATGTTTTGAAAAAATCATATATTCTCTCTTGAAACGTATGGAAAGAAAGGAAAAAACAAACAAAAAAACAAACACATAATCACAAACACAGGGATATTACACACAGCGACATCTAGGTTATATATGTGTACACCTAATATATAAAACAATTTCGAATGTTTTTAAGAAAAAATATCACTACACTTAGAAACACATATTTATCGTGTGTTCCATATTGTTTGCACAGAAGTGTTTTAAAAATATAATCCTGTTAATGTTTTATAATTAACTGAGAAAAAAATGAAGATGAATTTTGATTATGCATAAAAAGCTGAAGAGAATAAGAAGATAATTAACAAATATAAATTAAATTAAAATGTTTGTACAAATTTGAAGATTTTATACGTCAACTAATATCAGCATGGTTCTATCTATCTATCTATCTATCTATCTATCTATCTATCTATCTCAGCAGGTTCATATCTATCTATATATATAGCCTGACGTGTTTTTACCGATTTAGCCACAGAGGAGCGTTTCGGTTAGCAAGGTCGATGTTACTGTTTTGCTAACCGAAACGCTCCTTTTGGCTAAATCGGTAAAGCACGTCAGGCTATATGACGGTTCCGTATAGGATACAGGTTCGATTCTTGTCGGAGGATGCATATTTTCTATGAACATTTCTCAGACATTCAGGCCGGTAAATGTCGTTAATATTGTTTATTATAAACAGAGCATTTACTTAAATATTTGTATCTATAAACATAAAAAATGTCTTAAAATAATTGTCGGACTTTGTCCATTTCATAATGACTGACGTCATTTGTTTACATTTGGATACGCATCGAGCAGATATGGATGTACGAGAAAAAATCATGGAGAATTGTAGTTTAAAAACAGTAAAATCGACCTTGCTAACCGAAAAGATCCTCTGTGACTAAACCGGTAAAGCACGTTAGGCTATATGACGGTTCCGTATAGGGTACAGGTTCGATTCCTGTCGGAGGACGTATATTTTCTATGAAAGTTTCTCGGACATTCTGGCCGGTAAATGTCGTTAATACAGTTTATTATAAACAGAGCACTTACTTAAATATTTGTACCTATAAAAAGAACGTATAAACATAAAAAATGTCTTACATTTATTTACGTGAAAATATCATAGGGAGAGGTATGTATCCACCTCCTCCCCCAGCTTATAGGTTAAATTGTAGTATTTTTTTTCTTGAAAAATCGTTGTTATTCTCATAAAAATTGTTAATTAAATTTTCATGCGTTAAAAAAAGTGAAGAAAAACAAAAATAATTATTATTACAATCCAAAGTATGTTTCCGGTTTAAATATCCCACAATGGGTTGATAAGCCGTAAACAACAAATCAATCTCCCTTCCCCCGTCCTTACAAAACCTCACTCAGCAGACTTTTTCGAAGTTTCATTGAAGACGATTGACAAAATACTGTGATTTAAACGTTTTATTAAACTAAATTTTTTGCAACACGGTGACGCGTGTTGAAATACTAAAAAATATTTAGTATTTTTGAAGATATCGACATTTTTCTCGAGATTTAAAAGCACTACATTTCATTCAATTTCTTAAACCAATCAATTAAATTTGACTCAGCTGATATGTTTGGGTGAATACTTTGACAAAATTCCTACTTAACGGTTTAATAATTCCTTTAATTTAATTTAATTGTTCATGGTAAACAACATTTTTTAAGAAAATTTCTTTTTTTCTCTTTGTTCTTTTTGAGAGCGAAGGATAAATTCTTAAGATTTCTTACTCTTGAGCATGCAACATACAAATGTACTCCCTTACCTATTATTCACTTCTCCGTAAAATTTAGTTTCGATCGGTCAATGTATGTATATTTTAGAGGGTGTGATAGATAGGCGGACGGACTAACGGAATTTTACTTCAAGAGACGTGCATATTTCAGGATCACGATGTTGAAACGCCTCTTCGCGTCACTCCTGATTTTCAACATCGTCTTTAGAATATACGATTTATGTCAAAGTGATAACAAATACTTTTTTTTCCTTATTCAGAAAATATTTATCTAAAAAAGTATTATGGTAATTTACCCACGCACATATGGACCCTGCCACCTTTAAATAGGAACGGGTACTGCCTTTTGGAGAGTGACATTTCCAGCAGTGAGCACTGATAGTCGAACCAAACATTCTTGCTATAACACTCTTTTCTGTATATGTTTGTATTTCTGTCAGTATATTTGTTTAACTCAATTCCTCTCGTTGAGTCTTTATTTCTGGCTCCTAACAAGGCCACAACAAAATGTTTGATATGTATGTAGATCATTTTTACATATTATTGACAGCTTCATTTTGTTTAGAAATGATTTCCTTGTCACCTAATGCCATTTTAAAGCAAAGTGAAAGTAAAACTCCTAAAAATTATCTTTTTTTGTTGTTGAGTTACTTCTCTCTGATTTACTTCCCTTAATTTGAAAAAAAATCATTTTTGTTAATTTGTACTCGTTACTTTTTAAAATTATGAACATTTATTGTACTAAGCTACGCACATTAGTAAAACCAACTGTACATTTTACCCATTACCTGTTTACATTGCTCTCTAAAATTTAGTTTCGATCGGTCAATGTATATAGCTATTTTAGAGGGGGTGACAAACGGATGGATAGATGGACGGACTAACGAATGTGACAGAATTTTAGATATAGATTTTTCTTTATTCGTACAAGTATTTTATTTTCTGGACATAGAGTGTGCCAAAACTGTCCAAATGTTTTATGGATCTAAGCAAAATCTATTAGCCATTAGCAAGGATGTTTTCTTTTATCTGAATATGTAGATTTTTTTATATATATGTATCTATAGGGATGGAAATTTCTTTTTTGTTTTCAAACAGAGCCAGCACAATTTTGTTTGTTCTTAGTTGATATAGATAGTTGGCTCCCAGTAATATGTATATAATATATATATTTATACACGCACACACACATACACTCATATATATATATATATATATATATATATATATATATATATATATATGTGTGTGTGTGTGTGTGTGTGTGTCTGTGCGCGTGCGTGTATTTGTGTTTTTGTATGTGTGCGTGTGTCCAACAAGATTAAAAGATTCCTCCATCAAGCATCTTTAGAAAAACAAAGAAGTACGAATTAGTTGCGACAGACCTCTCCTTTATATAGCTGCCCTCCTTTATTTAGTCGATAAAATCTTGGCCAGACTCTTCCTTAATCGCATAATTAAATATATTCTTGATAACATCTATCCAGAATCGCAAGACGGTTTTCGATCTGGTCGTTGAACTATAGATATGATCTTTTCTCTTCGTCATCTGGCCGAGAAAGCAACCAAGAATTGTCAATGATGTTTGTTGAACTTACCAAGACGCTTCGATGCAGCAATTCTTGGAAGATACTAAAGAAGTTTGGTGTGTCTGACAAAATGCTTACCATCATCATTTACTTTCACAAAGAATTGAAAGTTGCCTTTTTTTTGTCCAATAGAGAATTTTCAGATTCTTTGCTTAATCACTAATGGCACAAGACAAGGTTATGTCATGGATGCCTCCAGTTCTTTTTTCACCTTTTCTTTTGTGAGGAGATATCTCTTTGAAGATTTCAATAATTGCATGAGGATACAGTTTCGAAGATGTAGTAGAATTTTCCGATTGATAATTGATATTTTGAAGGAATGTAAATTCCTTATACATTGGTATGAATAATTCTGTATTCATACTTTTACGTAACATTTCTTTTTTTTATGAATGTGGGCGTAATTTTCGAAATTGTAGGAAAAGTATTTCGAGTGTATTTGTTTTGTATATAACTGACTATTGTATCGTTGATTTCTTTTCCTATCAGTCAAACATTTTAACAACATTAACCAATAATTTTATTCTGTTATCCTATTCTTATTTATTGATTGTAGTAACGGAACTTTTTAATGACTAAGGACGTATTTTCAGATATGTAGAAAAAACGTTTCGAGTCGTAACTTTATTTTTGTTTACTTTTTTTTGGACACAGTAGGGAATTTCTTCCTTTATATGTTTCTCGAATATTTATTTGTAGCAACAATAATATTAAAAAATGTTCCCATATATTTAATGATAATTTTATACTTTTCTTAGTTTAATAATTTTCTTATTTAATGATTCGTTTCTGTTATTGTCTATAAGTAATAATAAGTCAAAATGGTACATTTTTCACTCATCCAGTGTAAAATATATATGGTAGTTCCTTGTCAGGGGAGAGGGCTTACTCAAGAGCGAGGCGTCTGGAATTCCAACGCCTGTAGTACCACACATGGCGGTAAGGTCGAAGAAGAGAGGCCAGACTGAACGCGACCAAATCTCGAAGACACCAACGGCGGAATAGGCAAAGATCTCAAAGGCCAAATTGTCGGAAGAGGGCAGTGTTAGTGGAACTGGCGTAACCAAGGCGGACCTTGACAGACCAAGCATCCGACAGCCCGATACAACCAGCTTTGCCAGAACTCGCCTGTCTTAATCCCTTTGAGCCGAGAGGGAGGTCCTTCTGGCCATGTTGTCCATCAAAATCAAATCAGTGCGAATAGCCACGTCAAAGTTTCTTTGATTAACAGCCATCTCCGCCATTTGAGAGAGAGAGAGAGAGAGAGAGAGAGAGAGAGAGAGAGAGAGAAAGAGAGAGAGAGTTAAGTTCGTAGGTAAAGTTAAGGACATAATTTTTTTTCAAATATAGTCTTGATAGTATCTATTACTTTAGAGTTATTTGCTAAAATAAAAATATCGTCAATGTAGCGACATATATTTTAGCTTTATAGACGTGTTTAAATATATTTTGTACGTGGGACATGTAATGATTGGAGAAGCATGGGCCGGGTTGATTTGCACAGTTTCTGCACACTGTGTGTCCAAAAAAGAAAACATTTGTTAGCATACGAGAAAAATTAAATAATATGCTTAAATAGATGAAGGATGGTGCCTAAATATATATATATATATATATATATATATATATATATATATATATATATATATATATATAATTTAAAAATGCCCATTAAGGAATTGTATTTCTGATCAATCGAAATTCGTAAATAAATATATAGGCCACACCGCAACATGTTTGACACGCAGACTCACTCTACACCTTTTTGATCATAGCTCAATTAGATCTCATTTAAATATTCATGGAGACCTACCAGACACTATTCGTAACATACTTGTTGATAACACTAATATAATAGCATCATCTACATGCAAATAAAGGCTAAAATGGAAGCCATATTAATAAAAAAAAAGACTTAATAATATTAACTTTGAACATGGACACAATGTCTTGACTCTGTTTCGAAAAATGGAAACATTTTATAAAACATCCATGCAACAAACTAATTCTTATTTAACAGTTAAAATATTTAATACTTGAAAATGGCTAAATGTATCGTCTTTAATGAAACATATATAAATGAAGGATGGTTGCCTAATTACAATATATATATATATATATATATATATATATAATCGACTCTCTCGTCGAATTCGACATGTGAGGGTCAAGCAGATCAGTTCCTAGGAAACTGACAGCCCGACACCTGCACATGAGATTTGATTATAGTGGTGAAGGTTTTAGTGCAGAACCATCAACAGTGACTTGGTCCCCAAACGACCTTCCGCAGGATTTGAATTCAGATTTGTCCTTCTCCTAGACCAGTTGCCACCCAAGGCTATAGAGCCCAGTCTGTCCTGGAGTGAGAAGAAGAGGATTCAGCACCTTTCCCAAGTAGCACGTAAGTGAATGTAATGGATTCGACTGGAATTCGAACTCGGCTCTCCGATTCCTCAATTCAAATCACTATCCACTACTCCACCGTACCTCTCCTCTCCCTCCCTCTCTCTCTCTATATATATATATATATATATATATATATATATATATATATATATATATATATATATATATATATATATATATATATATCACACTGTTTTATTTTATAATTACATTATATATATATATATATATATATATATATATATATATATATAAAACATCACACATATATATATGGAACATTATGGAATATCATATATATATATATATATATATATATATATATATATATATATATATATATATAACAGCGTGCTGTTCTATAAATGGTGCTCTCTGAAGTTCCGGATAAGTTCAGCTACGTACGTATGTTGCAATTAAATCATAGCTGCTCTGAAACCCGCGCAGAATCGAGCGGATATCTGCCGATTCTTATTCCAAAATAGAAACAGCGATTATCTCGATATTGTGAAGCGATGTGTGATCATTTTGCAGACTTTTGTATCGGCCATCTTTCTTTTCTTCACCTTTTTTGACGCCGTCATTTGTTCGTTCATTTTATTTTGGGGGACATCGGCCCGCCTTCACTCACATATTACCTTACAGAGACATAGTACGTCTGCATTACCGTACAGAGGCATAGTACGCATACACGATTCAATAGTGACGGGCTCAGACATCGCCAATAGTTATTATTTAAAGTACTTTTACATATTTTATATAACTGGAAAAGAAAAAGTTTACTTAGCCCGGTCATGGTTAACAATAGAAGTATCAGCTTTGATCAGTTGCTTCTTGCGGATAGAATGAGACACTCATGGAACAAAGAAAGGGATTAACTGCCACAGTGAGGTACATTACTTGGAGAGAATGACTCATAACTTTCATAAAGCATTTGAAATAGAATAGATTATAATATCGAGGTAGGTTACTCGGAACAGAATAGACTACGACAGTGAGGTAAAACTTTTGAAATAGAATAGATTATGATACTGAGGTACGTTACTCGGAATAGAGTGGACTACGAAAGTGGGGTAAAGCACCTGAAATAGAATAGATTATGCGAAGGAGTTTTATTGTGGAAGTGTGGTACATTATTTGGTTGGTTGTTTTATTTTAGCGGCATATCAAAATCTATGCGTTATTTAATTCCGAAATATGAATATTTTGTGCACAATTTTAATTTATTTTTGGAAATAATAATGGTTTGCTGAGCAAGTCTTACAAATTAATCCATAGCTGGGGAGAAAGAAGGTGGATTCATACCTTTCTCAAGTGTGTCAGGGAATATAATGAAGCTGGCTGGAATTGAAACTTGGCTGTCCGATTAAAAATTCCGTGTCATTATCGATTACACCACCCCCACATCCAGGCTTACAGACCCTAGTATTTCCAAACGGTCATCCATTGAAGTATAACTCATCTGCTTAACTTTGGTGATCGTACAGGAGCCAGTTTCAATGTACTGTGGGCGTAAGCGACAGTACTTGGAAAATAATGGGATATAATAGTGAGGTACAGTGCATTGGAACGAATAAGCTATGATAGGGAGGTACATTACATGGAAAGGAATGGCCTATGATAGGGAGGTACATTACATGGAAAGGAATGGCCTATGATAGGGAGGTACATTACTTGGAAAGGAATGGCCTATGATAGGGAGGTACATTACTTGAAAAGGAATGGCCTATGATAGGGAGGTACGTTACTTGGAAAGGAATGGGCTATGGTAGGGAGGTACATTACTTGAAAAGAAATGGCCTATAATAGGGAGGTATATTACTTGGAAAGGAATGTACTATGATAGGGAGGTAGATTACTTGGAAAGGGATGGCCTATGATAGGGAGGTACATTACTTGAAAAGGAATGGCCTATGATAGGGAGGTACATTACATGGAAAGGAATGGCCTATGATAGGGAGGTACATTACATGGAAAGGAATGGCCTATGATAGGGAGGTACATTACTTGAAAAGGAATGGCCTATGATAGGGAGGTACATTACTTGGAAAGAAATGGCCTATAATAGGGAGGTATATTACTTGGAAAGGAATCTACTATCATAGGGAGGTGACTTGCTTGGAAAGGAATAGCCTATGATAGGGAGGTACATTACTTTAGATAAAATGTAGTCAAATAAATGAATTACGCTGAATGAATTCTGCCGATATCAGTTAAAATAAAAAAAAAGTATAATACTTTTTAAAAATATTGTTTTGATCCAGTCTTTTCTTTGGCTAAGTCAGTATTTGTCAACCATTATTTTTTTCTCCAGAACACGCTTGAAAACCAATTAAAACGCTGTTGGGAACTTTTAATTTTAATAATGAAAATTTAGTCATAAAATTTGGAATTAAGTATTCAGTTTAAAATATCAAAGACTGAGATATTCATAAGTTATTCTTCTGTTAACTTGGGGCGCACCTGGCTACCTATCAGGGCACATTAGTGTCCCTGGGCTCATTTGTGTCCCCAGGCTCATCAGTGGCTTCGAGCGCATATTATTAGTGTCCTCGAGCGCATTAGTGTTCCCAGACTCATTATTGTTCCCGTTTCATTAGTGTCCCCGCGTTCATTAGTGTCTCCGGGCGCATATGTATTCCCGGTCTCATTAGTGTCTCCGGGCGCATTACTGTCCCCTGTCATGGCACCTTAATTTTTGATGATGCTTACTTTTTTCCCTGTTCATCATGTCGTTTTTAGAATTTAATTTCCTTGTAAACATCTAACAAAATTTCAATTTATCCATAAAGTTAACAAGAGCCCTTCTTATAATCAAATCGTCTATTATCATTGAGCCCTAATAAAACCCTAATTGAGCCCTAATCCCTGTATCTCAAGAGAAAGATTCAATAATCATAATAATCCCTTAATCCTTGATTTCAGTTGATCCGCTTTCCTTGGTTTTTCATTGTGTTGCTTTGTTTCTTGATATTGTTTGGCATGGAAAGAGTTTGTCGATTTAATTTAATTCTGTGTGATTAAAGATTTTAAAATCTCTTAATCTCAAGACAAAATGACATTTCAATTGTTTTAAATGGATTAGCGCTAATTCGTACATTGATTTGCAAAAAACCCTTTAATTAGGCTTTACTGTATAAAACTTTTTTCTTAAAATTATAGGATCTACTTAAGAAAATTCGTGATCATCGAAATATTTCTTAGATATGAACAGAGTGAGATAGACATAAACAGATTACGATAGATAAATAGATAACAACAGATATGTGTCTACAGACTGTGACATATATATATATCAACAGACTGAGATAAATGTGAACAGATAGCGATAGATAGATATAGATAGAGACAGATAGATATACATATAGATAGATAATGAAGAGATTGAAATAGATTAATAGATAGATAAAAAAGATAGATATGAACAGACGGAGATAATAGATCATAAAAAGATTGAGATAGATAGATAAATAGATAGATATCAACAGAATGAGATAGACACATATGAACAGAATGAGATAGATAGATAGATAGATAGATATGAACAGAATGAGATAGATAGATAGATAGATAGATAGATAGATACATATGAACAGAATGAGATAGATAGATAGATAGATAGATAGATAGATAGATAGATATGAACAGATTGCGATCGATATATAGAAATCGACAGATAGAAAGAAATATATGAATAAACTGTAATAGATAGATCATGAACTGATATATAGAGAGGATGCAAAATATAAATGTTGTCGTCATTTTATATTTTTAATTTCGCGCATGCGCGTTGTTTGTTCTTGATTTTCTCGATTAAGAATTCTTTGTGCATATATCTATCTATCTATCTATCTATACGGCCGGTTTCCATGTTTAATTTGGCGAATGATGCCATAATCCTTGCCTTCAGTTCATCTTTGGTGTTACAAAGAGGTTTTTGGTCTCTCGCTTAACTGCGCTCCACACATAATAATTAAAGGGGGGTGCAGTATGCGGAGTTAGATGGTCAGATATGTCCGCAAAAATTGTCTGACAGCCATGACTGGGCTCTGCGGCTTGTGTGGCATGGTCTAGAGTCCTGTTGACAGACATAGTGTCTTCCATCAGCCATCCTCTTGACCAAGGGTACCATTATCTTCTCATAGCACTTCATGTAGGCTTCCGTTGAATTTCAGTCTCTTAGCACCATTTCGGAAGTTCTATTTTTTTATCAAAATGAACAGAGTAAGTTTTCCCAATTGCCGTACCTTCGTAATCACCATTAGACTCATCGAGCTCATTCCGAACCCTCTGCACTGTCCTCAGATTGATACCCAAACACTCTGAAATTTTTGTATTGGAGATTCCAGTTTTCAGATTTCAAGTGTTGTGAATTGCGTTATGCTGCTTTTTTTCCTCACAGACGGTGCCCATCTGACCCTTGTGTACTGTGCAGTCGACAAAATAAAAAAAAAAAAACAATGCGCATGCGCGAAATTAAAAATATAAAATACCGACAATTTACGCATCGCAACTTGTATATACAAGTTTCGTAAAAAATGTCTAGGAAAAAAAATAACGAAACTTGCACAAATACACAATTATATATAATTGTGCATTTATACACAAATGTGTGTATATATATATGCTCTGATTTACACTATTTACATTATTCGGACAATTGTCCTCAGCTTTGTTGCCATATTTATCACAACGTTTCGGCCGTTGTACGCTCTGGCCTTCTTCAGGTGGTTGGAATGTTGAGCTGGGGTAGACTGTTCTAGTTCCACGTGACATGTTTAATGGATGTCAGTTATCCGTTATCTCCTGTTAACTCCCCTCTTCAAGTTCTCTTAACCAGGTATTGAACTCACACTCTTTGGGTCCTGTCACTAACTAACTAACTAATGCCATTATCCACTGCGCCATGTGTTCTTGAGGACATCTGTGTATGAATTTCTGGATTTTTATAAGACTAATGTATTCAGCAACCATTTTACCAGTGCTGATATATGCTCTGATTTTTTTTAATTAAACATTATTAATTAAACCTACCGGCCTGAATGTTCGAGAAATTTCGTAGAATATATACGCACTCCGACAATAATCGAACCTGTAACCCTTTATGGGAAACGCCATTTGACCTGACGTGCTGTTAACCATACAACTACAGATAAGCGCTTGGTTAGAAAAGTCCGAATCAATGTTTATAAACACACAACTTATGATTTTCACGATTGTACAATTATATACATATATATATATATATATATATATATATATATATATATATATATATATATAAAAAAAAGAACAGTAAGATATATAATCCGGTGTTCTTAGGGCTCAATGTAAATTTACAGAGCATTAATATTATAAATTAACTGATTTAAAATATGTTTTTTTTCGCTACACATTTCTAACCATGTTTCAAGAATGGAAGCTAAAAGCTTCGAATTTAATTTTGTAATTCAATTAAAGACATTAGTTCCATTTCATCCTCAAGCGAATTTTGGAGTAACTTATTTTTAAATTTACTGGGTTTTAAAGGCACGGCAAAAATCATAATTTACAGTTTCCATGGATACAGAGAAATCCATTCATCCAGACAAGGGGTGGTTGCGTGTTCATTTTATTAACTTTTTATGTTTGAAAAAGGGGTTATGTTTAGGTAGGGGTAGGGATGTATTTTTCAACGAATTCTGACATGCATATCATATCAAAAAATATTAAAAAATTAAAATCTTCAGACACTGGGTGGTATATTAATATTCTTTCGTTTTTTTTTTTTTATTATTATTATTTCATTTAGATTCTTCGACTAGTTTCGGCCAACATGACCATCATCAAGAGAAAAATAATTTTCTGCTTGCTGGTAGCAGTGAACTACAGAAATGAATGTCTTGATGGAGAAAATGAACTTTTGTCTGTAGTTAATGAAAACTACAGACAAAAGTTCATTTTCTCTTTGTGTTATTTGGTTCTTAGGGAGTGAGTGAGTATGATGTGTTTAAGCGTGTATATCAATATGGGTGTGTGTTATCATTTGGCTCATTAGGAAGTGTGTGAGTATGATGTGTGTAAGTGTGTATGTTCGTGAGGGTGAGTGTATAAGTGTGAGGCCTCAACACCTCCGTAAGCATGTCTGTCTTGTGTGGGTGAGAAATGTGGGTAGGTTTTGATTTGTAGGGTTATATATTACTATACTATATATATTGTTAAATTTATGGTTAAGTCCAGCTGGATATTTTGTTTTTGAAACGTTGTATCCACTTATTTTCATGGAACTCTAAAATCTTTCTAATGTTATCTGATCTGAACTTTTTTATTCTCTCAATTATAGTGAATTTGGCAAAGGTCTTAAAATCGTGTTTTCTAAGCGGAAATGTTGTTCTAAAGGTAATAATCTTTATATATATATATATATATATATATATATATATATATATATATATATATGTGTGTGTGTGTGTGTGCGTGTGTGTTTTTGTGTGTGTGTGTGTATGTAGAAAAAATGAGTAATTTTTACTCTTCTAACTCATATTAAACACGGTGAAGAGAAATAAAAATGAGTTTGTTTTTTTTTTTTAATTGTCCGATTTCGCTGAATTGATAATTTTGGGAGACCCTGTATGGATACAAATAGTAGCTGAGATAAATGAAATAGAATATAAAATCTCTATTTCCATGGCAAATGATCAGACGAGTTACATTCCTTATTTCCACTAATTCAGATCTTTATATCTAGGATCTAGGTTCTATGATCTACCATGCCACGTACACAAGGTCGAATCATCCTCATTTCTTTTCGAATTTCATTGGTAAGAAGGGAATTTCACTTTATGGCACGGACTCTCAAGAAGGTGCTTCTCGATCATTATAATCTTAACCTCCTTGAGTCTAGGCGCATCTGTTTTCTATCCTACATATCCTCATAATCTGTACTTCATATTTTCTTTGACAAGGCTTACGGCCATATCACGTTGAAACACAGGTTCTTGCACGATCACTGAAATTAAGCAACGTCGAGCCTGGTCAGTACCTAGATGGGTGACCGTTTGGGAATTCTAGGTGTTGTGAGGTTGGATGTGCAAGTGGTGTGATCGTTAATAGCTCACAATGGTTAATCGTAAAGTCGAGTTCTAATTCCAGATGGGTTTGTTATATTTACATTTGTGCAAATACGCTTAGGAATTTTATTAAATCAACTCTTAACCTCAGCTATTGGTTAGTTATTAAGACTTGTATCACTAAAATCATTATTATTACAAAAAGAAATTCTTGTAATCTAAAAATATATTCTGGCTTTAAATAACCCGTAGAAAAGGAACCAATCAATCGATCTCTACAACAGCCTCATTCAGTAATCCTCTATCTTGTGTGACAATTCTATTAGATGAACATTTAATAAAAAAATAATAAACTCGTGGACATACCGCTTATCATTGGGTGGATTTTGATGTAGAGCATATCCCTTTACAGCTAGAGTTAGCTTTCCATGGGCTAGAGGGAGGTGTTTGAATTCATGGCCTGACTATTTCACTATTCGGGGGTGGGGTGGGACGTGCGAATAACTTGCTTGGGACCTAACTGGCAGCGAGTTTTTCGAAAATCTGTACAATAGTTAAATTAGAACAAACCTGGACAATTGCAGTCCAATCCTCTCTTTCCATCCTTGACATATATATATATATATATATATATATATATATAATTTCCAACACTCAAGGTCTTGTGGGTGATGAATTATTTCCCACACTATAACTCCTTTCCCAGAGAAGAATTATCGGTATTTATATGGAAAATGTTCCTTAGATTCTCTAATTAAGACCATTAGTTAAATTTGATTAAATTTACTATTTCAAGAAAGCAAAATACTCTGTTGTATTTCAAATAAAAATTATATTGGTTGGAATCTCTAATCTTTGGTCGATTTCACAAAATCGGCCATTTTTGACAGATTTATAAACAAAAGTTAATTCTCGGTTTTAAAATCTTCAAAAAATAAAATATAATTTTCCTTTATTTTATTGGAGGAATGTTAACTGATTTAAAGTATAATTTATCTGATTTGAAAAAATATTATTTACTTTAAATTTAGAATAACAGAGAATGGATTTTTGAAACAAATTGTAGCTGTGATTACCCGCTTATTACCGTCGCTTGTCACTCGTAGGTTATCTGTTACAACATAATTTAAGAAAATGACGGGTGAGCACCTTTTTATATAATTTTTAAGTAACCTTAAAAATCTGGAAAATAGTCTCTATAATATAAATTTAGGAATGTTGAATTTAAATTTAGTATAATCAACGCTGTTATTTCCAGCAATGATCATAACAGGTTCGAATTATTTTAATTACATTCATATTCAATTTGCAAGAAAGAAGTTCCTTTCAGAGAGTAATTTTTCCTGAGAACCGCCACTTTGTGAAAAAGTCTCCCGAGAGGATGCTTTCCTGGCCACTAAAATCTTAACCTGTAGAAACTATTTTTTATCAATTGATATTTTCTTTTTACGACTTATCGAACTTTTGCAGGTAATTTAAACCCAGAAAAAAATGAGGATATAAGAATTTTTTGGCGATAATAATGATATATAAATCCTACTAATTAACCCATAGCTGGGGAGACGAGGTGGATTTATACCTTTTAGACGTCGATATAACGAATCTTTATGGAATTGGAACTGGGCTCTCCGATTTCTAATTCTGAGGCGAATTTACAGCACGTGGTATTCCCAAGTGATCACCCATCTAGGTACTGACCAGGCACGATGATGCTTAACTTCTACAAACCGTTATCTATCCTACTATCTGAACTTATTTTCTCCTTCCAAGTTCATGCAACAACCGCACTCAGTAGCCCACTGCGTTGAGTGGCTCTTGGGCCTTGAGATGGGTTAACATTTAGTAAAAACTACTTAAAGAAAGATGACATTTTAAATAACCAAAACAAATAAAAAAAATAAAGAAAAAGACAACATGAAAAAGAAAAAAGAAAAGAAAAAAGAAAAGAAAAAAAGCGAAAAATGAAAACAAAAATGAGGTCGGAAAAAGAATAGAAATGAAAAATAGAGAAAAAAAAAACGTCGAACTGACAAGAAATGTCAATAAAAAGCGAAGTTTGCCAATAGTAAAATCTCAAGTACGAAATATAAAAGGAACGATAGCCACCGTGTTACAGAATTGCCAGCGAAGTATCGACTATTTGGATATGTCGTTGAAATATCGCTTGAAACGGCTTCTGATGGACAGGAAAGAACGCAATATTCAGTTGAACAGAGGAGCCATTTCCCTGCCCGATGATATTGCATTACCGAAGAAGGCTTTATATTCCATACTTATTCCTTTATGTTCCAGGATATTGAAGGGCTATTATGATTTCGGGAAGGAGGCATATTGGAAAGAAGCAATAGAGTTGCATAAAGACGCTGATAATAGGTGAATGGAAGGACTGCAATCTGTGTTTACTCGAAAGCGCCGTTACATACGACCCACGGTTTATTGTGTATTTATCTACATGTGAACTCGAGGTGCGTTCATATTTTGAAGCCGCACATAAATAATAGATAGATATTTGCTGAAGACAACGGAACGTACATTCATTTACCCTATCTATCTATCTATCTATCTATCTATCTATCTATCTATCTATCTATCTATCTATCTATCTATCTATCACAGTTTGTTCATTATCTATCTATCTATCTATCTATCTATCTATCTATCTATCTATCTATCTATCTATCAGTTTGTTCATTATCTATCTATCTATCTATCTATCTATTTATTTCAGTCTGTTCATTATCTATCTGTCTATCTATCTATCTATCTATCACAGTTTGTTCATTATCTATCTATCTATCTATCTATCTATTTCAGTCTGTTCATTATCTATCTATCTATTTATCTATCTATCTATCTATCTATCTATAATATATTATACTTTACTGTTTATTCTTTATCTATCTATCTATCTATCTATCTATCTATCTATCTATCTATCTATCTATCACAGTTTGTTCATTATCTATCTATCTATCTATCTATCTATCTATCTATCTATCTATCTATCTATCTAACTAACTGTTACGCCACACTTCTCTTAAATAATAGTAAACCTCTGACCCTAACTGCAACAAGCACTGTCCTTATGTGGTCCTCCGCCATATTGTCCTTGTATCAGATTCAAATGATTTGTATAAGTTGCATATATATTTATGCTCTGGTTGAATACGGTTTACGATTCACCGATAACGATTTCGATCCTCGCTGATATATTCAGAGAAATGATGTCTCATTAGCTAAAATACACGCCGACACACACATACACATGTATATACAGGGTGAAAGGAATAAATTAAATTTCTCTTGTGTTCTTATAATTTTCTTTCCTGGACATTTTTTTACGAAACTTGTATACACAAGGTGCGATTCGTAAATTGTCGCCAGGTTATATTTTCGATTTCGCGCATGCGCGTTGGTTGTGATTTTGTCGACTGCACATTATAGTAGGGTCAGTTTGGGCACTGTCTGTGAGAAATAAAAAGCGCCAGAAATTTCGGACTCCTCCTGCCACGCTCTGTCTTTGCTCGAGTCAATATAAGACCCAAAATAGAGTATTACTGTCATATCTGAGCTGGACTTGCTCACTTTCTAGCCTTGAGGGAGGTCAGAAGCGTCTACGCGGCTTTTTGGGTGATTAATTATTTCCCACCCTACAGCTCATCACCCGCAAACGAAATAAATCCCTTTCTTTATCAGGTTCAGACCTCTACATCTAGCACGCATCTTACCAGGGGCGAATTGTACTCCATTGGTTTGGAGGGAATTCCACTCAGGGAACTGTTTTTCCTAAGAACGGCTATTTTGTGGAAATAATTTCAGAGAGGATCCTTTCTCAAACATTACAATCATAACCTCTTTAATTCTAGGGTCATCTACTTTTTGAAACTTAATTCAGTAATTCTCTAGTTTGAGCGGCGCTTGGGCCTTATATTTTGTGATTAATAGTAAAAAATGAAGATATCTGATGAACGTCGAAGATTAAGCTGCTCAGTGGGATTAAAAAACGAAAACAACAAAAAACAAAAAAACAAAAAAACAAAAAACAAACGAAAACCAAACACAGAAAACAAAGAAACATTACAGAAGAATTGATGCAGCATCATATCGAATAAATCCTGTCCAGGTAAAGAAACGTTAGAAATAAACTTAATTATGCGACTCGTTTTATCGTAACTTACAAAATTTAGTTAAGTTTTGCTTGGTACTGTAAAAGTACAAAATATAGGGAAATGGCGACACTGTAAGAAGACTGTTTTGCTCAAATACTATAATTTGAGAAAACGTTACAGTTTTGATTAGGTACCGCCACTCAGTTTTGATGCCTAAAGTTTTAAAATAAATTTTAAAAAAAGAAAACACATTCTTGAAGCTTTCATTCAAGTTTTAAATTAAAAGCTGAATGAATAAATTTACAATTTCTATTAAGCAAAATACTCTGGTATATTTCAAATAAAAATTAAATTGTTTAGAATATCACACCATTGGTCGATTTCACTAAATCGGCCTTTTTTGACACATTTTGATACATTTGTAAACAAAAGTTAATTCTCGGTTTTAAAGAACATAAAAAAAAAATGGTTTGGTTTTTGGTTTATTTGGTTCTACGGCATATCAAACTGAATGGGTTATTTAATGGCGACAATTTTTTTAATTGCTGGTAATATTTTGTTTTGTCAAAAATCTGTTGCTCGTAATATTTTTCGTTCAAAATTGTATTGCTGTTAATAATTGTTTTCAAAAAAGTATTGCTGGTAATAGTTAACTATTTACCCATAGCTGGGACCCTAACAGGTGCTACCACCCTAAATAAAATAAACTTTTCTAAAATTTTATTTGAGGAATGTTAGCTGATGGAATGTACAATTAATCTGTATCTGTGTATATTTCTGAGATGAGGTATTATGTACACTATTTACATTATTCGGACTATTGTCCTCATTTTTGTCACCATATTTAATACAACGTTTCGGCCTTTCAGTATTTGTCTATATTTCTGAGATGAGGTATAATGTACACTATTTACATTATTCGGACTATTGTCCTCATCTTTGTCATCATATTTATTACAACGTTTCGCCACTATTGTCTTCATCTTTGTCGCCATATTTATTACAACGTTTAAACATGGCACGTGGAACAAGAACAGTCTAACCCAGCGAGCGAAATAAAGGGTTCAGTTCGACATTCCACGCACTTGAAGAAGACCGGAGCGTACAACGGTCGAAACGTTGTAATAAATATGGCGACAAAGATAAGGACAATAGTCCGAATCATGTAAATAGTAAGTTATTTCTATATTCATTATTTTTCACTCATTTTGTATTAACTTCATTCACTCTATTATTCATAATCTTTTTATTAATTTTTCTGTGAACATCCAAATTCTTCTCTTGTGTTTTTTTTCTCTTTTTCCTTATTGAGCGCAGTATTGTCTTCGGCATTTTTTCTTTCTCTCCTCCTCCTCCTCCTCTTGTTCTTCTACCATCATCGCGGCTCTCCTCATGAACACAAAATTAATCTCCCTTTAATGCGCCAAGCAAAACCTGACCCTCTACTTCTGTTCTAATCTTTGACCATTTTTCCAGAAGGACAAATATTGTTCGTATCTTGACCTCTGAAACCCTGTCGCTGTGACCCTTTTAGGATAGTCCTCATACTGTCACTACTCTGGTTTGACACGGACCGGCCATCATTCTCCCTCACTGTGACGCACTTTGTCTTCTCCACCCGCCCCCCGCGGAAAAAAAAGAAAGTTGGAGTTATGGCCATTCTGTTTATGGATATTTGGCCAGCGTCGAAAGCGATTATCCCCCTCGGGCTAATGGATGGACAGGTTTTTGAAATCACTTCCTTTCATTGACACACAGTGAAATTGCGTCGAAATCTTGCGTGTTGGTTATTTGCTACATTCGTGCGTATTCTATCCAATTCTTTTTATTCGTTCCATTTGCCTGTCTTTTATCCATTCTTTTATTTTTACCTATATGACCTTCTGCTTTTTAGCCTTTAAAGGATCTTGATGAGAAACAGAATACAAGTGTATATATATATATATATATATATATATATATATATATATATATATATATATATATTTTTTTATGGAAGACGATAAAACGAGATTTATAGATCTTTGTATTTGCGCATATGTTACTGAACAATCAGGTAAAACGGAAAAAATACACCGAATGGTCAAAGAGAATATATTGATATGATTTTAAACATGTGAAAAATATAATGGTTCTATGCAAAAGAGTAGTGTGTTATAAAATTTTGATTAAAATATACAGCGGTCCTACAGAAGGATGCTGAGGATACCATGGATGGAAGATGTGAGCAACGACGAAGCTTTAGAGAAAATGAAAACAAAAAGTAATACCAGGAAGAGACAGTTGACATTTCTAGGGCACACAATGAGAAAAGAGGGCTTGGAAAATTTAATACTCATATGGCAGATTGAGGGCAAGAGGAACAGAGGAAAACAACGCATAATCTATCTTGCATGCTTGTGTAAATGGATGGCAGAACAGGTTCTCAAAAGATAACAATAAGACAAAGTTTAATAAGAGCTACAAAGGAAAGGGAAGTTTGAGAGTCATGATCACTAAAGTCCTCAGGGCCATGGCACACAGAAGAAGAGCACACTAGCTCACTCTCATATATATATATATATATATATATATATATATATATATATATATATATATATATATATATGTGTGTGTGTGTGTGTGTGTGTGTGCAGGTATATAGAAAAATAGGAAAAGAACACGTTTGGTAAATAATCCAGGGTTCTTTAGTATTTTTGTTTTTATTTTTAAAAACCAGTGCTCCATACAGAAGTAGAGCTTAGGTTATAATTATTTTAAAAAAGTATGATTCCTTCGATACATAAGAGTTCTCATGCTTCAAAAACGAGAGCCAAAACCATCAATATAATTATTAAATTGAATTAAAGTAAAGTTGAATTATCAGCAAGCAAATGATGAAATGATATTATGAAATGGACGAAGTCCGACAATTATTTTAATATTTTTTCTGTTTATAGGTTATTTTTATAGGTTATTTTTATAGATACAAATGTTTAAGTAAATACTCTGTTTATAATAAACAGTATTAACAACATTTACCGGCCCGAATGTCCGCGAAATCTCATAGAAGATATGTGTCCCCTGACAGGAATCGAACCTGTATCCTATATGGAACCGTCATATAGCCTGATGTGTTACACCATTTAGCTGCAGAGGAAGCATCAGTTTAGCAAGATTAAAAGCGAGACGCGAGACTTAAAATAGCTAAAATCGTCATAGCACAAATACATATTAGTCTATTGCAGTCACATATGAAAAGATTTTAAATAATGGATTATGAAAGCTGAAAGCGCTCAGGGTTCGAAAAATTTATCTCTATATAAGTTTTGACCGTAAATCAAGTACCTGTCCCGTAATACAGGAAAAAATATTTCAAATGTTATTTTTATTAGATACTTGTATTTGAGTAGACGCACTGTTTATTTAAAACTGTTTATTTCGTCTACCGGTTTCCGCACTCCAGAAAAATTAATAGAGCGATAGATAGCCTGTCAAATAGTTCATGTTTTCTCGAGTAAGCTGTAATAAAAATATGTCGGATTAAAAAATAAAATCCATTAATTCTTTATATATATATATATATATACACACACACACACACACACACACATATATATATATATATATAAAGTATCGCACATTGAGAACTGGTGTTATTAAAACAGTGTTCGATGTACAATAATAGAGATAAAATTTATACTAATAATATGCATTTTGTTCTTCCCTAGTAGTACAACTCTGAGTTTCATGCATGATGCAATTATCAAGTGCTGAAATATATATATATATATATTGTCATCTACAGACAGACTGTTTCGCTGTATCACAGCTCATCAGTGTGGATAGACGTCCGGTTGCTCGGAGGTGCCAAAATTGTTGGTTCTTTTCCCGTAATTTACTGGTAGAAAGGCATTTTAGGCAGGCGAATTTTTGTCTTAAAGAACCTGGTATCAAAAGGTAAGGATAGAGCATTAATAGAATTAATGTGAAGAAATTTTTCACTTAACTGAGTCGTGTTATTTCAGTCATGCCGACTTCGATGTTTCGTGAGCGCATTGTTGTAATACCTACACTCTTGCTGTGTTTTTGTGGGAACCCTATATATATATTTATGTCATGGGTCCTTACCTATAACTACAGAATGAACTCTTCCTAACACTATGTATATTACACCTCTCAAGAGAGAAGGACGAATCGAGTCGAGCCGATAGTAGTTCACTCCAAACCAGACTGACAGTCATACTAACACCTTCCAAATCTTGTATTAATATTTCGTGTAATATACCTTCGTTATTTCTAATGTTGTGTTCGTGTTGTACTTCTTGGTCCTAACCTGGACCATAACAATATATATATATATATATATATATATATATATATATATATACCGTATTTTCCGGTTGCATTTTTTTCATAAAAAATGCCCTGAAATGTCAGTATGCGTTATCCAAGGCGAATGTAAACCAACGTCCAAGATCAAATAAGCTAGGACGGTCGCCTAATTGGCTTGACTGAGAGGTACGTGGATTTTTATTACACTATAATGTTATTATCTATCTATCTATCTATCTATCTATCTATCTATCTATCTATCTATCTATCTATTTATCTATCTATCTATCTATCTAATTCAGCCTTTTATATGATATAACCTCAGTATTTAGCTGCTACAAGTATTTCCAGGACTATAAACCTTCCAGGAGCTGAGCCACAAGCTTAAGCATGCTCTGTTTACTACCAGTTGTGGGAGCCATTCTGCTCTTGATCTTGATGGTCTAGATTTGTTCACACACTTATATCATGAAAATATCAGTTACCACCAGGCTGTTACACATATCATAATGATTTTGTTCTGGAAATTATCATCTATGGCGAGTTCATAAAAGATTTAAAAGCATCCTTGGACAATGAAAGATGTATAGTATATTCACTAACCACTAACTGTTATGTCATTGACATGCAAACAAAATTGGACGAGTGGTTAATGTAAATAATACGAAGCGCCAGTATGTGAGGGATGCATGGTAAATGTGTTGTTGAATGAGAATGTTTTTTTCTTAGAAATTTCTTCCCAATATTAGGTGCGTCTTCCAAGCCGCAGCGTTTTGTAAACCGAAAAATACGGTATATATATAATAAGTCAAGAAAATCCTTAAAAATCCATCTCGAATATAATTTATTTCATGAATGTATTTATATATTCATATCTTTAGACCGAAGGTTTAAAAAATTTTTTAGGAAATTGATTCTAACCGAGATGGATTTTTAAGGATATTTTTTTATTCATTTTATATTATTATTAGTATATTGCTCTGTAACTTACATTGGCCTCTTTTTGGAGTAATGTCCTCTTTGAGATAATCCCCACCAATTACCAGTTGGTATATATATATATATATATATATATATATATATATATATATATATATATATACCCGGATATAAGAGACCCGGATATAAGAGAAACCCGGATATAAGTAAGATTTTCTCTGGTCCCAAATTAGAGCCTGTGTTAATGTATATAAAATAGAACAAACCCGGATATAAGAGAAACCCGGATATAAGAGAAACCCGGATATAAGAGACTTCTTCTCCGGTACCGACAACTCTCTTATATCCGGGTTACAGTGTATATTCGCTGGTTCCCAGACTTCATGAATTCAAGCGTCCTACGAGGCTGGCACCCTGCTCTCACCCTTTCACTGTTGAAACTGTTAAATGTAGCCATCTCTTCTACTCCAATAGCTTCATATCTCGCACCTATCGTCTGTGGAACTCCCTTCTCTATTCCTGTTTCCCTGATAGCTATAATCTCCAACTATTCAAATGTAATGTCAATCGACGTCTCCAGTAGCCTTGATCTATCCACTATCTTCCTCTTCATCCTTTCCTCTATCACTCCAAATCCTCTGTAAACCCTTGCGTGCTAGTAGCTTCCAGCCTTGCTTGGGGTGAAATGCTTAAATATATATATATATATATATATATATATATATATATATATATATATATAATAATAATAATAATAATAATAATAATAATAAATATACATTATTTCCTTACCGGTAGCATTTTGGATATACTTTTGTATATGCGTGTATATCTGTGTAAATTTTGATGTATATATTTATATATATGGATATCTAAATATTTGTGTGTATATGTGTATTATATTTGAAAATATATATTAGATGTGTATATTTGTATTTTATACTGTTATGATTACGCTACGCTCGATGCATAGTTGCACGGATTGAGGAATCGGAGAGCCGAGTTCGAATTCCAGTCGAATCCATTACATTCACTTTTTATCCTAATACCTTTGGGAAAGGTATGAATCCTCTTCTTCCCCCAGCTATGGGTAAATAGCAAGACAGACCGGATTCTATAGCCTTGGATGGCAACTGGTCTACTGCAAAAAGAAATGGCAACCTACTGCAGGAAAAATTTACCTCGTCAGTCATGTATCGAAAGATATATGATCGCCAAATGTTTATCACGCATGGCACATAACTGACTGATAAATAGCAATATTTAAATTTTACATCAGCGCCTGATGATTGCATCGTGCATCAAACTCGGAATTTTGCTAGCAGGGAGGAACAAAATCTAATATTTATTATTATTTTCAATTTTATATCTATTATTTTACATCGAACACTGTTTTAATAATACCAGCTCTCAATGTGTAATACTTTATATACATACATAGTGTGCAGCTTATATTTTATATCATAAAGAAACAATTTATACAAAGACTTAAATAGCAATGTTAATGTGATTAATGGCGAAATCACATCACTAACAAAACTTAATGAGACATTAACTTACTATCAATTCCTTGAATAATAAGATCCTTATATTCGAGTTGTTGTCAGGTGGAAGACACTTGCCAACTACTTTCGACAATTTCGAATTGTCATCTTCATTGTGCAATTTTCCCATACAAAGGCAACCTCTAAGACGAAATATGTATTGACTGAAAGATGTTTATTTAAATTGTGCTATTTATTGACAGTTGAATATATGTTTTGAAGCGTGCAATGCCATGCCGCTAGAGTTCTTGTTCAAATCGATCAAGTATATATATATATATATATATATATATATATATATATATATATATATATATATGAAGTATCGCACATACGTATTTCAACTTCTGAGGTAGAAGCTACTGGCATAATTGTAAAGGTTAGGGCAATTTTGTTTTCTTGTTGATAGCAGTTTAGCGACAATCTGTCAAAATATTAGTTTACATGAAAGTGTATAGTTATATGAAAAAAATGCAGTCATTGACATTCAACGAGGCTTGCTGAACGTTTGCGGAAACTAAACAGTGGATATAAACTCAGTTAAACAATCGGAACCGTATTTCTGCAGTTGTGATAAAAATTACTGTTGCCATTTGTATGCTTGAGGTGTGTTCTCGCTTGTTTTAATCATTGGCAAAAATGTTTGAAAGAATACTGTTTGGAAACTAAAAACTATCTATATATAAAGGTCAAATTGTGTTTCCTGTATATTTTGTAGTTTCTGTGTGAGTATGTAGGAGGCGTAACTTTGGGAGACTTTCTCGTATATATGTGTGCGCATGCTCGTATGTTTGCAGGATGAGATTTGTTAGGTTTTATGGCGTGAATCGATCGACAGACAGAGACACTTAGACTGACAGATTTTACGGTAAGATGAATGGCTTGCGAAAAAAGATAGACAGACGGTTAGATAAATAAACATCCTCATGTATCGCGACGAGCGAGCGAGAGAGAGAGAGAGAGAGAGAGAGAGAGAGAGAGAGAGAGAGAGAGAGAGAGAGAGAGAAACTATCCAATGAGGCGAAAGTATCAGGTAGCTAGGTAGTGGTGATACGGAAAAATTGAGATTCTTTTCAGCATTTGGAGTGAATTCACTGCCCGATAGGGTATAGAAAATGGTAGTGGGTCGGGTCAGACAAAATCGGGAATGAAATTAGTTGGAAAATTGCTTTCCAACGCACCGCTGGGGTGAGCGCAAAAAGCACTCAGCGTTGGCGAGGTGCCGGACAATCTTGCAATAGGGACTCTCCTACTCAACAATCCTTTGGCCCATTCATTTTTCAAGGACTCTCCTGGGTCCGTTTCTGACGTTCTCTATTTCTATTGCGTTCTTTTTCCTCCCTTCTGCTTTCTGTCCGCCATTAATAAGCGATTTGAGCCGATTTCCTATTGTAATCGTCTCCTCAACCCAGGTTTGAATGTTGTTTCATTTCCAAACCCCACATTTCGGCAGTTGATTCTTACTCTGACTGTGTCTGAATACATCTCACTTAGTCTACGCTAAAGTTTTCTCGTAGCCTTCAAGAGGGTCATTTGCAACTTGCATGCAACGAACATGGTTAATGTTAGTTTTCGTTTATGGTTGAATCGTATTGACTATTTTAGCCATTCTTTTTGTTTTGAAGGTCTTTCTTCTTTTTCTTTTTCTTCTTCTTCTTCTTCTTCTTCTTCTTCTTCTTCTTCTTCTTCTTCTTCTAATAATAATAATAATAATAAAACTCGCCCTCTGCAGCCGCGCGTTATTCTTTTTCTCATTTTCGTTTATATTTGAATCGTATTAACTATTTTTACCCATTTTATTTTGTTTTAAATGTTCTTCTTCTTCTTCTTTTTCTCCTCCTCCTCCTCCTTCTTTTTCTTCTGTGCATAAACACCCTCTCACCTCCACCCTTAACTTCTATATTTCCCTTTCCTTACCTTTTGTCTCTTTCTTTTATTTATAACCGTATCCGTCTTCTTCTTCTTCTTCTTCTTCTTCTTCTTCTTCTTCTTCTTCTTCTTCTTCTTCTAATAATAATAATAATAATAATGCAACTCTTCCTCTGCAGACACGCTTTATTTTTTTCCTCATTTTTCTTCCCATTTGTAAGTATTTTTTCTGTTGACGATTTTTTTCTTACTGATATTATACTTACTTGTGTAGGTAGTATAGTGTGTATTACCTTGAAACGAGAATTCAGCAAACTGAGTTCAAATTCCGATCGAGTTCGTTATAGTCCCATTTTGCACAAATTCCCTTGAGAAAGCTATTAATCCATATTTTCTCTCTCCCTCTACCTATGGGTTAAATAGCAGCGCAAACTGGACCTCCTTGCCGAGGTTGTCAACCTGTACAGCAGAAGGACAACGCTGAATTCTAAACACAGCCGCTGGTGGCTGTATAAAGGTGATTAGACATGGGCTGCAGATACCATGTCTTTAAAACAAGAACAAAAATAGTTTTCAACAATTATAGATGATCCCACTGGAGAGTGTCTATCCAAAATATTGTTAACATCAGCGATCATTGGGTTCAATAAATGAATAAATGAATGAAATCGATTTTCTTGCATTTCAGCGTAACCCTTTTTTCTTTCCACACTTTTATTTTCTGCCGTCTCTTGTCAATTTAACCGAACCATATACTTTGGATGTGATTAGTATTTAGCTGAGAGATAAGATTTTATGACAACAAAGACCTATCACTTCAACTAGAATTTGTTTCTTAGTTTCTAACTTTTCGTTCAATAATATTGGGTATTTTTCAGCATAAATCATTATTATTATTATTATTATTATTATTATTATTATTATTATTTTCTTTGATTTCTGGCGTTTACACATTTCTTTCCGGGTCCCGCCCAGGGACCTAAGGTTAGAAATGGCATCATGACACTTTCCACTGAAAAAAAAAAAAAATACATAGATAAAACCCTTCGTAAAATGTGGGCTGTACTTGTCAGAACAATTTTTTTTTGTATCTTTTTGAGGCATGGACCTCCAGGAATCCCTTCAATTAGTCTACTGGAATCTTTTCCAATCAATCCTAGGGCTCCTACTACAACAGAGATTGTTGATATTCCCATGTGCCACATTTTTGAGATTTCTATTTCAAGGTACTTGTACTTTGATAGCTTTTTAAATATTATCAAAGATACATTGCAGTCTACATGGACTGCCATATCAATAAGGAGACGCTTTATATTGTTATTATTATTATTATTAATTTTATTATTTATTTTGTTTTCTGGTGTGAACTCTTTTCTTTCCGGGTCCCGGCCAGAGACCTAAGGTCAGAAATGGCATCTTGGCATTTTCCCCTGAGCAGTTTTGAAAAAAAAATCACCCATCTTTTACATAGATAAAAAACCCTCCATAAGGTGTGGGCTGTACTTGTGAGTACAATTTTTTGTATTTCTTTAGGGCATAGGCAACCAGAAATCCCTTCAATGAGTCTATTGGAATCTTTTCCAATAGATCCGAGGGATCCAACTTCAACTGGAATTATTGATGTTCCCATGTTCCCCAATTTGAGATTTCCGTTTCAAGGTCCTTGTATTTTGATAGATTTTTGAAGATCTTCAAAGATATATTGCAGCCTGCAGGGACTGCCATATCAATAAGGAGGTACTTATTTTCTTTGCGGTCTCTCATCACGATGTCTGGGCAATTAGCTTTGAATTTTCTGTCTGTGTGTATTTTAAAGTCCCATACAATTGTTACATATCCTATCTCCGTAACCGTGTCTGGGTGGTGTTCATACCAATTTCTTGCAGTTTCCTTTCTGTAGAAGTTGTAGATTTTCCAGTGCAGTCATGCCGGATTTTATATTCAGTGGGTGCCAATACCGTGCAACCTGATACAAGATGGCTAATTGTTTTTAGATATTTATCTCAGAATCTACAATTTGGGCTAACACAGTTTTTCACTATGTGGGCTTGTTAATTTCTAGTTAGTAAGCATTGGTCCTGTGTAGCAAAAATAAAACCTTCGGTTTCAGTGTTTAATCCATTGGAGGGTACGGAGCTTCTCTACATCCGATTGTTTGGTACGGGTAGAATATTGAATATGAAGAGGCTTATCTTGTCATCGTTTCTGTATCTGGTCGCTTGCATTTGCTTTTGCTTCCATTTTTTAAGGTTTTGCAGCTTCAATAGGTTTATTATGTTTTACTCGTATTTCTTCACCCACTTGAAACTCCATTTTAAACTTGTTGGCTTCCTTCATTATTATTATTATTATTATTATTATTATTATTATTATTATTATTTCCTTTGATTTCTGGCGTGTACACATTTCTTACCGGGTTCCGTCCAGAGACCTAAGGTTAGAAGTGGCATCATATTTTCCACTGACCAATTAAAAAAAAAACACACTCACACACAGGAAAACAAATATATTTTACATAGGTAAAGCCCTTACTAAGGTGTGGGCTGTACTCGTGGGAACAATTTTTTGTATTTCTTTAAGGCATGGGATTCCAGGAATCCCTTCAATTAATCTACTGGAATCTTTTCCAACCAATCCGAGGTCTCCAACTACAACAGCGATTGTTGATGTTCCCATGTGCCACATTTTTTAAATTACGATTTCAAGGTACTTGTATTTTGATAGCTTGTTGTTGTTATTATTATTATTATTATTATTGCTGTTGTTCTTGTTGCTGTTCTTTGGTTTCTGGTGTATACTCATTTCTTTCCGGGTCCCGAAAATATAGCTTAGGTCAGAAATGGTATCTTGACATTTTCCACTGAGCAGTTTTGAAAACAAAATCGCACATATTTTACATAAAGAAAGCCCTTCGTAAGATGTCGGGTGTACTTGTGAGTACAATGTTTTGTATTTCTATAGGGCATGGGCTACCAGGGATTCCTTCAATGTGTCTATTGGAATCTTTTCCAATCAACCCGAGTGATCGAAATTTAACTGAAATTGTTAACGTCCTCATGCGCCACGTTTTTGAGATTTTCATTTCAAGGCCCTTGTATCTTGATATTATTATTATTATTATTAATTCCTTTCATTGCTGTTGTATACACATTCCATGTCTCAAGCAGAGACCTAATAACTCCATGACATTTTTGTAAAACGATTAAAATAAAACAAATTAAGATCAAACACATTTTACAAGATAAAACCGTTCATAAGGCGTGAACTGTACTTTTTGAGAACATTTTATTTATTCCTTTAAGGCATGAACTACCAGGAATCTTTTCAGTTGGTCTATTTGAACCTTTTCCTATCAAATCCCAGCGCTCAAAACACAGCTGGATTTACTGGTGTCTTCAAGTGCCACACTCTTGAGATTTTCACATTAAGGTCATTGTACTTTAATAGTTTTTGGAGATCTTCAAAGATACATTACAATCTTCTTGGTGATTAGCTTTTATTGTTTTGTTCTGTCTGTAAAATCCCGTAAAATTATTCTTTGTCCAATTTCCATAATTTGGTCTTGGTGGTCTTCATACTAATTCCTTGAAGATTCCTTCCTGTTGTCATCTTTGGCAAACGTTTTAAGATCACCACTATAAAATAGGTGATTCAGTTTGCTATTCTGTGTCTTGTATCCATGGTTACTATTGTTCAATAAGCAGATGCGTGGCGCTAATGCAAAGCAGAAAAGTAGTGGTGACAATGAATCTCTTTGGAAGATCCTGCTTTTGATGTTGATTGGTCTCGATGTTAATGACCCGTTTGTATGCTTTAATTTTAGTGTAGTCTTACAGTTTTTCAGGCTCTCCGTTATGAATTTGACCGTTTTGGGGCAATACTCTCTATATTTTTAGGCTCTTCTCTATCCACAAATGGTACACTATCGAACGACTTTCTGTAATCGATCCATGCTATCGATAAGTTCCTTTTCTTTGTTTTCACCTCTTCTCTTTGTTAGTCCTTGCACCTGTAACTTCTTTTCAAACCCCTTCTGTTCTGTTGGGAATAAATTATTTTTCTCAAGGAAGTTGTGTGTTCTCCGGGTTATGATAGAAGTGAGGATCATGTTAGTAGGCAGGTGATGGACCTATAGTTTTTCGGGTTCTGCATCTCTTCTGTTTGGGGGAGTAGGTATGTTACTCCACAACTGAGCTATTTGGGGCATTATTCTGGGTTTATGATTATATCATTGTAAGCTCGTTTTTGGTCTTGGTGAGAGCTACAAAGGTTTTTTTTATCCAAAAATTGGCTATTCGGTCTATCCAAGCTCTCGATATATTTTCTTGGCATCTTCTTTGAAGATCTTATTTTGCCAGAAGAATCTGTTTCTTTCTTTCATAACACCTGATTCCCTGTGCTTTCGCTTGATTTTTTGTTTCAGTTTCTCTTTCACTTTTGGTACGCCAGTCTGATTCGTTATGTCAAGGCTTCGCTTCAGTTCTCTCCTTTTTCTTTCTTTCGTAGCCTTGTCTACTTTACTTAGAAGGGGCAATAGTCCTCGCAGTTTATTTATTTCGGATTATATTTTTTCTTTACTGACCGGCATTTTTCTTTTTCGTTAACATTGGTATTTTACTTTTTGTAAATTTTGTTTCTATTGTTTGCTGAGGCTGCGTGTCGATTAATTTCTCTCAGGTTCATCGGTCTTTCGTTTTCATCCTTTATTTTTCTAATTGCTTGGTTAGCAAGGTTGGCGGTTTCCTTTACTTGGCGGTTCTTTCTTACTTTTGGAATTGTCGGCCTTACTTCGAAAGACATTTCCTTTACATTCTCCCATTTATATCGGATGTTTTTGTCATCTCTACTTCTCTTTCATATTCGTCATTATCATTTATCTGTTTGCTTCTGTACCATAGATGGTTTCTATTTGTTCTTCTGCGTGTATCTCCTCTGGGATGTTGCCATTTCGCCCCTAGATAGGTAACGTTTAATTAATTAATTAATTATTATTATTATATGTGCTATCACCTTGCCAGAGATTAATTCTAAGGGCCTAATTACCAAGTCCCCTCGGTAGACTATAAGTAAAAAGAACACTGTAGCAGAGTTATCTATGAACATTTGGGACATTTCGTTTAGATGCAAAGGGGTCTGCGGATGATATGTGCAGTTCTGCATAAGGTAATCATTTGTAGGTCTTGGATGGTAATGCGTAATTTTTGGTACCCTTTTTTTTATCATACCCAATGTTCCTATCATAACAGGGATAATCGTAGTTTTAAGTTTCCACTTCGATTTGCACGTTCTTATACTTTGACATTTTTGGAAATTCTTTTAAAGAAACATTGGTTGGTTGGTTCGTTCCTTATTTTTTTAGCGGCATATCAACAACTCCATGGGTTATTTAATTTTTTTTTTTTTTTAAGATAATGATCGTTCTAGTAATACAAGCCTTGCTAATCCATAGCCTGGTGGGTATTTGCGCAGAAGTGAATATAACAATTGGAACTCGGCTCTCCAATTAAGAAAACCGACTCATTAACCATTATACCATCCTCACACCCAAGATTACTGCACCTGGTTTTCCCAAGCGGACACCGATTTACGTACAGACCAGGCTCGACGTTGTTTAACTTCAGTGATTGTGCAGAAACAGGAGTTTCTATGTGATGTAGATGCAAGTCAGAAACATGGGAATTCTGTGGTCGAGTCATATCAATTAATTGGCTGTCCCTTTTTTTGATATATTTTATGACAATGCCTGGTCTATTTGCATTAATTTTCATGTCTTTGAAGATTGGAAATGTATCGTAACACTAGTCTCTCCATCACCATTCCTGACATCATTCGAGTGGGATTATTATTATTATTATTATTATAGTCATATGGCAAGCCTTATTTGGCTGAAGCAATTATACATTAGTAATTTCATTAGTAATAGACATTTTATCATTTGTGGTGTCATATCTTTCTCGTTGTGGATAGGAAGACAACAAACCTTTAATCCTTTGGGTGGGATTATTATTATTAGTAGTAGTAGTAGTATTCCCCTTCTTCTTTTTCTTCTTCTTCCTCCACCTCCTTTTCTTCTTCTTCCTTCACCTCCTTTTCTTCTTCTTCTTCTACATCTTCCTCCTTCTCCTTTTTTTCCTCTTCATCCCCCTCCTCCTCCTCCTCATCTTCATCTTCCTCCTCTTCTTCTTTTCCCCTACACGACTTCTCCTTCTTCCTCCTCTTCTTCCCCCCCCTTTTTTTTACTCCTCTTTTCTGTTGATGTCCATGTTCTAATGTTGTTCTTATTTTAACACCGAATATGGTAAAAATATATTTGATATATAGAATATGTTATTATTTTACGGATTCTAACTTTCCTCGAATTTTTACATTATCTATTTGTACTTATTTGCATTTCATTATTAACGTTCCTTCATCTTTTCTCATCTGACTCATTCATATTCCATTTTTTATTCATTATTTTTCTTCATGTTTTTCTTCTCCCTCTTTCATATTCTCCTTCTCATTCTGCTTTTATTGTTCTTTCTTTCTTTCTTTCTTTCTTCCTTCTTTCTTTCTTTTCTCCTCCTTTCATATTCTCAGCCTCATAATGTTTATACTCTTTCTAAATTGGATTATTCTTTCTTTCTTTCTTCTTTCTTTCTTTCTTTCTTTCTTTCTTTCTTTCTTTCTTTCTTTCTTTCTCCTTTCATATTCTCAGCCTCATATTGTTTATACTCTTTCTAAATTGGATTATTCTTTCTTTCTTTCTTTTTTCTTTCTTCTTCGATTCACAAAAATTTTTCTTCAATCCACCCCCACCTCCTTTCTTTTTTATTCTTCCAAATCCAGAAAATTACGAACCCCCGATTTCATTCCTTATCAAATCAGACAAAAATGGAATATTTCTGCCATATCTAGATTGTTGCTGCCAAATCCTCACTCCCCAGCCTCGACAGAATACAAAATCGCTTACGCGGCCTTGTGGGTGATGAGTTATTTCCCATCCTGCAACCCTTATCCTACAGACGAAACGTGGCCAGCCTTTCCCTACTGGGTCGCCCATGACAGATGTTCGGACGAGTTACATTCCTTAGTTCCATCTTGCCCGACCTTCACAGATAGGGTCCGCCTGGCCATGTTCACGTTGGCAAACCATCCCAATTCCCTTTGTGTTCCTTTGAAAAAAAAAGCAAGTTCCAGTCAGGTTGATCCCGAGAAATTTTCCTTTATGAAACAAACTCCCGGGAGAATGCTTCCCTGATGATTTGGTCTCTTTAAGTGGAGAGTCAACCGATATCCATCCGACACTCCCTCATAATATGCATTTCTTAATTCTTCATACCCCCTCCCTTAGAACAAGCTCACTCAGCAACCGTTTATTTTGAGTGGCTCTTTGGCCTTGTGTTGGGTGAACCACCAATGAAAACGAAGAAATTCTTTTTTTTTTCCTTAATCCATTAACACTGTTCCAGCAATTTCCAACCCGTACGCCATTATTATAGGGGATAACTTATAATTAATACCAAATTCTTTTAGATGACTATAATTAATTAAACAGTTCTCGTCCCACTTAAGCAACGTTGTGATCAACTAAACTAAACTAAATGATAATTACCGTATTTTCCGGCTTACAAGACGCACTTGTAATGAGAAAAATGAGTGTGTGTCTTCCAAGACGAATGTAAAGCAATGCCCAGGCTCAAGTAAGCTTGGGCGGTCACCTAATTTGTTTGACTGATAGGGACATCGATTTGTATGTCGAGTCATTACACTATAATGTTAGTTATCTATTTAATTCAGCCTTTTACATAATGCAACCTCAGTATTTGGCTGTTACGAGTATTTCCAAGATTATAAACCTTCCTGGAGCCGAGCCACAAGCTTAAACATGCTTTGTTTACTTGCAGCGTCGGAATCCTTTCTGTTCTTGACTAGTATGTCATCGCCATACAAACAAAACCGGACGAGTGATTAATGTAAACATTAAACACTGGTGGCGCCAGTATGTGAGGGACGCATGGTGAATGTATTGATGTATGAGAATGATATGTTTTTTCTTGGAAATTTCTTTCCAGTATTAGGGTGCGTCTTCCAAGCCGCAATTTCTTGTAAGCCGGAAAATACGGTATATTATAAAAAAATTCAACAACAACATTTACTTTCGTTTATTGGTTCACTTAACATTCTCCGTTATTTATTTACCTTGATTTTAAGTTAGACTTTTTTTTTAATCAAACCTTTTCAGACTGGTGAATTGGAAGGGATGTCCCAATTAGCTGGTCACCTCGTTCACCAGATATCATTCTTTCTATGGCGTTTTGTTAAAGATATCGGTTATCGAACCAAGATACGGGACATCATTATCTAAAGCAAAAAATCACTGATGCCATTGTTGAGGCTATGCTCCAGCGAACATGGCAAGAAATCGAGTACGGTCTTGATGTGCTTCGTGCAAATAATGGTGTCCTCATTACGACGTGTCAGTAATATTGCAAGCCCTGTTCGTCCTCATAGAGATGGATTAAATTAATAAGAAAAACTTAAATATCTACTCATCATTTTGTAACAATTTCCACATATTTGTCTGTTCATTTACTTTTGTAATAATTTTTCTAAAATTGTACAATTACTTTAAAGACACACTGTAAAATAAGGAAATCGATAGATAGATAGATAGATAGATAGATAGATAGATAGATAGATAGATAGATATTGATAGAATGAGATAGATAGATAGATAGATAGATAGATAGATATGGACAGAATGTTATATATAGATAAACAGATATGTAGGATAGATAGATAGATAGATAGATAGATAGATAGATAGATAGATATGGACAGAATATGACAGATAGGTAGATAGATATGTAGGTATGGACAAAATGAGATAGATAGATAGATAGATAGATAGATAGATAGATATGGACAGAATGAGATAGATAGATAGATAGATAGATAGATAGATAGATAGATAGATATAGACAGAATGAGATAGATATCAGATGGATGAAAAACTTCAATATATACTCCTCATTTTGTAACAATTTTTCTGTTCATTTGCTTTTGTAATCATTTTTCTAAATTGTAAAGACACTTTAGGGACAAAACTGTGTATTAAAAAGTTGAAATAAATAACGACATTTTTGTAGTTCACTTTATAAGTACCTGTCGCAAAGTAAAAATCCTTTCATTTGCTTTTGATAAAGTCCATCAGAGAACGAAACACGTAGCCAAAAGAAAAGTTTTTTCGTTTTTATTCGTATATATATATATATATATATATATATATATATATATATATATATATATATATATATTGTGTATATATATATGTATACAATATATAATTATTATACAATTTCAGGTTTATATAGACTTTCTTCACGTGCAAGTACGTTTACATTTATATAAGTCCACCAACCTGAAGACTTATATACACATATCTCTTTCTCACTGTCTACCTATATAGATATGTGTGTGTGTATGTATGTGTGCAGTAGTGTTTCCATTTTAATAAAGTTCAGGTTTTCTCTCTTTTTCTTTATAACAGAATTTTAGTCAATTTTCACGCTTTGATGATCCGTTATTTTTCCCTGGAGATTCCTGCTAGCAATATTTTTGCTTTTGTCGTTGAGTGGCCAAAATCCATCGGATGAACGACGCCTTTTGTTTATTCGCCATAGTTTTAATCTCTTCATTGAGATTTACCAGCGAAGCGTAAGTCTATAAAGTTTCCATTTGTTTACCTGTCTGCACTTGGATACCAATATTTTCCTTTTATTTCAAATTACTTAAAAACCAATATATTACGACGTGTCAGTAATATTGCAAGCCTTGTTCGTCTCATTCCTTTTTCCAGAATCATGTCTCGGCAGATATCAAGTCTTGGTAAGAATTCAGTCAGTTATGCTGTGCCATGTGTGATACAAGCCTTAGTCGATCATCTTTCAATAAATAACTGACGAGGCAGATTTTTCACGCAGTAGGTTGCTATTTCTTTCTGCGGTAGACCAGTTGCCATCCAAAGCTATGGAACCCGGTGTATTTACGCATAGCTGGGGGTGGGGAGAAGAAGAGGATTCCTACCTTTCCCAAGGGTATTAGCACTTAAGTGAATGTAATGGATTCGACTGGAATTCGAACTCGGCTCTCCGATTCCTCAATCCGAGTCGCTATTTACCATACACCACCGTACCTCCATTATTCCACCTGGTAAGCATTACGTAGGCTGGAACAAAGATACATTTAAAGAAAGAACTTTTCACTAACTATAAACATGCTATCGTTCCGGTATTCGCACAATTATTACGGTTATAAATATTATTTAAGCTGTTATTATAATTATTACACACACACACACACACACACACACATACACACACACACACACACACACAAATGTATATATATATATATATATATATATATATATACAGAGAAAATGAGAACATTGGAATGTAATTACAGTGTGTAACATTTAATTTAAAAGAAGGCTCAATACAGAGTAACGAAAAATATACATTTTAGGATGTTAAAACAAAAACGTGTTAAAAATCGCTACACAATTGCAATTATGTTTCAACACTACAAATGTGTCCCCTCGGGCGATGTTAAACTACTGGCGAGTGAACGATTAATTTAATTTCAGATGTAGAATACTTCCTTTTTTTTCGATAAAAAAAGAATTAAAAAGAGGCCCGTGGACTTTATCGTGATTAATCAATGTGACTTTCGCTAAATTCGATCATAGCGAAAAATAAAAATTAATATAGGTCATGACACGAAGTTGTCTGCATATAAATCCTAGACAATTTCATTATGGACAGATACATATCGTTACATTATTTCGTAAGATGTATAGAACTCTGGCGTTCAACTTTCCTAATATCTAAAAGCGAAAGGCGTAGGGAGGTAATTTAACAAAAATGATAACTCGGTCAGCTTCTAACATACAATTTTGTAGTTGATAAATAAAAGGCCCCTTTAAGAAAGTGGTAGATAACTTAACTGTTTGAAAAAACAAAAGCCAAAAAAGTAGACCATAAATACAAAACTACTTTGGCAAATTAATATGCAATCGTTAAGTAAAGAGCATCCATATAAGATGTTAATAATACTAACTAAACAACGTTGCATCCATATAAGATGTTAATAATACTAATTAAACGTCAATACAAAGCTATATTGAATCAAAATGAATTTTACAAATAGAATAGTAATATAAAGTGCACTGAAGTTCATCTACTTATTATTTCTAGAAGAAAAAGTATTATCAAATTCAAAGTTTAAACATATTGTAAGGTAAAACGTAGAATATGTCTACAATTTACAATCAATTCACTTCTTTCGTTTAATAAGGAGTTTTTATTGAAAAATCTGATAATTTCTAATTTTTCATGTAAGCATGGAAAACAGGGTACATTTAAAGATCTACATGTTGTAGCTTTTTAAAATATTTTCCATTTTAGCGTAGGAGTTTTATGAGATCCTTTTAATTTAAAAAATATTTAGAAAGAGATGTACTATTTTTCTAAGTGCTATTGTTGAAGGATAATACATATTGGTACCACAAAGTTCTAAAAGAATTCTTAGCATTTCCAATATAAAATTTTTCAACAGTCGGATTCTCTATTGTAGAAATAGTATTTAGATAAACAAGAAAGTTGTTTAAATATTTGTTTCGTAATGGGCATTCGTTAGGATTCTTTCAATTACATTGTTGATATTATCAACAGTATACATCTTGGAATGTACAGCATTATCCAAATTTTTAAACTGGCTTAAAATATTATTATTATGTTTTGCATAAAATTCTCGTGATTATCGGTGCATCTATAACATAATTTTAGTTTGTTTCTTTTAAATATTTTACTAAAAGGGTTACGTTTAGGGAAATATTTATCTTCTGGCATAATTTCGTACTGAACAATTCGTTAAATGGGTGTGTGTACCAAATGATGCTCCTATTTCTTTTCCTTAGATCAATATTATCATATTTTCTAGACTTGATTTCAGCATACTTATAGCCACTATTTTTAAAGCAGTTTTATAAACACCGCTATATTATATCAAACTCATCTTTCTGAGATGAGCTGTTGCTAATCCTACATTCTATAGATAAGGATATATGTTTTATTACAGATGGAGGGTGGTTAGAATTGGGATAAATATATATTGGATTACTATATATTTTTCATTTAGCGTTGGAATACATCATTAACAAGATCTAACGTAACATAAAAAAATACTCGTTTAACATTAGCTGTGATCTTAAACTAAAATTTAAGCGTTTTAAGTCTCTATGAATCATTTTCCTTAATTTGTCAACCTTTAATTTAGTAGAATTTCTTACTACCATAAGACCATCATCTCTGTATAACCCTCTATTATCAATATTAAGATCATCATAAGCGCCAAGATCATATAGGATAAATGTACCCAGCAGGTCAGAAGACTCTGCAGAATCTAATGATCCTATAGAAATATCAAACTGATCGTCAGTGTTTTTAATCCACTTTTCATTGTTGTTAATGAGAACAGACTTCTACAGTTCATTATTATGTATATGTATAGACATCATCCAAAAGATATCAAGTCACCCTAGATGAAAAATATCTATAATTACATTCCTAGACCAAAATAAACTACTAAATAAACGATCAGAACTCATCTCCGAATACAAGTACGAAAACAAATTTTTACTATGTTACTTAAAAATCGAAAAATGAAAATTTCACTTTTCGATTTTTAAGTAACATAGTAAAAATTTGTTTTCGTATTTCTATTTGAAGATGAGTTCTGATCGTTTATTTAATAGTTTATAATTAAAATAAATAAAATAGAATAAACAAAAACAAGTAAAATACATTAATCCAAACCCATAAATAAGTAAGTAAATAATAAACAAATTAATAAACCCGGTCCGAACAGGTATTTTCAAGAAAAAGCAGTAATAACAATAAACAATAAAATAATCAATAATAAATAAAAAGTAAAAATAAAATAAAAACCTCTGAAAAACTGCAATCGGATCCAATATCTTCCTTCTAATAGTCACCTGTGTAATTCGAAACCGTTAATGCCTATCAAAATAAACATTAAAATAATACAATAGACTACCCACAATGCAATACATTAGACTACCCACAATGCATCATTGACATGTATATATAAATAGTCGAGCAAAATCACAGGGCCTGACGATTGCTTTTAGCATGAAAAAGACTGTTTAATATTGTTAAATTTTCTCAGAATAATTCTGATGGTAAGACAATTTGAATAAAAAGAAGACAATTATAAAATATATTTCTTAGTCATTGCTGACAGGTTTCGTCAATCCAACTTTATCAAGGCAAGTTGAAAAGCGAAATGTTTTTTTTAGTTACATTAAATTCAAAATAATAAAAAGGGAACACTTCTGTGTCAGCCTCTTTCTAGATATTGGCAACATTTTTTTTCTAAAAACAAATTCTTAGTTGCTCCCACGAGCTACTTTCGCTGGTTGCCAAACTGCATAAATTTAAGCATTTACTAGGTAGGCATCCTTGGTCCCACGATTAAATGTAGCCGTCTCTTCTACTACAACAGCTTCTTATCTCAAACTTCCCGTCTGTGGATATCATTTCCTCTTACTTGCTTCCTTGATAGCTATAATCTTCAAATGTAATGTCAATCGACATCTTCTAATGCCTGTCCCGTCCTTCTCTTTCTCCTTTCCTCAAACACCTCTTTTTACTCTTGCCCTTACACTCTGTAACCCCCTGTGTGCTAGTGGTACTCAAGCCATGCTTGGGCTTATAAAAAATATCAATATGAAATCATTCTTTTTCAGTAATCTCAACCATTCTTGAAATTCTTTTGGAACTTTTTGTAGTTATTTACAAGTTCACGGATAAGCGGATATTCGATATTGGGCGATGTGTCGTTTCCACCAAGTTCGTCATCCATTACTACGCGAAAGACTCGGTCAAGAACATAATGTTGACAGCCAATGAATTTTGGTTCTTCCAATTTCTTTTGAGCAAATAGTCTTTGTAACTTAATGACAATCCCATTCCTGCTTCCAGTTTTCGTATTCATATTCTCTTTATGTTCTTCTATAAATTGTATTAATCCAGAACAGCTGTTATTTCTTTTGACAACAGTATACACTTTTCCGTTTGCTTGATGTAAATGCATCTAACTTAACTTCTCTTCTTACATTCTTCAAAACAAGCACTTGATATTCTTGGCCATCAATTCATTTACCATCAAAATGCAATGGCCAATTTTCTAAGTATCGTGTTTTCTTCATTACTTCTTTAAGTTTATAGTGGTAAATCCCAGATTGAAAAGGTGTCAACCCCTTCTTGAGATAACTGCTGACAAACATTCGTTGCTTTGCTGGTTGATAAGTCTGATGATGTTACTAATTTGGTTACTGTTTTGTTTGGTCATACTTTTTTCCTTTTTCTTGTGGATGTTTATTTTTCAGAACTTTAGGTTTGGTTTGGTTTGTTTTGTTTTATGGCATATCAACCTCAATAGGTTATTTAATGCCGACAAAATTTTCGTTGTTGGTAATATTTTTTTCCAAAATCTATTTCTGGTACTATTTTTCCTTGAAAAATATAATTGTCGTAATAATCTTCCATCGCTGGTAATATTTGTTTTAAAAAATGTATTGCTGGTAATATTTTTTTTACGAAAATGTATTGCTGGTAATGTTTTTTTTACAAAGTATTTCTGGTATTAAAACCTATTTTTACACTTTCATAGTATTTTGACTCCAGTTTGGGGGTTAACTATTTGCCCATAGCTGGGATCCTAACAGGTGCTACCACCCCGGGTCAGGGTGGACCTGGGAACAGCAGCAATTAAGAAGTGGTTCCATGTTCCTCAAAACCTCCTGATCAGAGGTCTTGCTGTTGGACATAGTTTATCGTTTTACCCAGGACGCGGACGTAGTTTATCGTCTTACCCAGAACGCGGATGTAGTTTATCGTCATACCCAGGACAGAAGAAGTTCAGGACTCTTAATATTTACTCTCTGATTCGGAAGTTGAAGATGTTCTTGTTGTTGGTACTGTTGGTGAAGTTAGCTCCAAGGTCACTTTTCTTCTTTTGGGTCGGTGAATAGTTTTGGAACTCTCAGTTTTTCGAGTTGTATATCCAACATATCCTTTTGCTTTCGATCTGAAAATGATATAACCGTCAATCCTCACTACACAGACATTCAGCATTTTTTATTGTGATGTCAAAATTTTTGTTCAAAGATTTTTATCTGCCTCGTTTCACATATTCATCATCAGTGTTCAGCACTTGTTTCACTTTCGCTTGTATGAGTTGATAGTCTTGGAAATTGAAACTTCTTTTGCCATGAAGTGGCTACTTCTTTAGCGATTTCGATATAAGTTTGTTTTTTTTTTGAAGGGAAAGAGAGATAGACATAGGACTTTTTAGATGACGTGACCGTCAATCAGAGAGTGAATATGAAGAGTCCTAAAGTTCTGCCGTGCTGCGTATGACGATAAACTACATCCGCGTCCTGGAGAAGAAGATAAACTACGTCCGCGTTCTGGGTAAAACGATAAACTACGTCCGCGTCCTGGGTAAGACAATAAAGTATGTCCAACAGCAAGGCCTCTGATCAGGAGGTTATGATGAGCGTGAAAACAACTTTTAATTTTTTAAAGTGCATATGGGGCTGGATAAAAAAAAGTAATTTACCCCCCCATATATTTATAATACACTTACTTTTCTTCTCTTCACTCTTCTCCTTTCTTTACACCATCCTCTCTCTCTCTCTTTCTGTCCCTCTCTCGCTCATTCCCATTCCTCTCTCTATATTCATAGGGAGAGGAATGGGAAAAAGAGAGAGGACAAAAAGGAAAGAGGGAATTAAGCTAGTCGACAGGGTCATCCAGTATGAGTACTAACATGTATGCATATATATTCACAGTGTTTTTATATATATATATATATATATATATATATATATATATATATATATATATATGATCATTTATGTGGTTTTCTTGTCTACATTATAATCTTAAATTATGAATTAATTTTTTTCTATAATTTTATTATTATTATTGCTATTGTTATTATTATTTTATTTTTTATCGATATATATATATATATATATATATATATATATATATATATATATATATATATATATATATATGACTTGACATCTATGAAAGTATCTCTATACTGATACTTATTATTAACATAACACACGCTCTACCAAATTTAAACAATTCACCCTAGCTGTTACCATGGAAATTTTGATTTTTGATTTCAATTATTAAAACACGTAAATTTCAGAAATACGTTATTCCAAAAAAATATTTCGCTTGAAGATGGAAAAGAGCTTACTTTGACTCAATTTAATTCAAATAATTATATTGAAGTTTTCGGCTCTTGTTTTGAAACATGAGACCTCTTATGTCGTGAGTTGGAATCATATTTTTAAATAAATAATTATATATATATATATATATATATATATATATATATATATATATATATAATTATATATATATATGTGTGTGTGTGTGTGTGTGTGTGTGTGTGTATGTGTATTTTTTTACCATAAACTACTTTAGCGATTTCCTTTCTACGTTCTTTCATTCCAACGAACAGATAGCGACCAACAATTTGGTCCGTGGTATTAAGTCCTTGCTTACATATCAGTAAATCTTTTAAAGTGCATAAGAGACTGGATAAAAAAAAAAGTAATTTACTCCCCCACCCAATATATTTACAATACACTTACTTTTCTACTCTTCACTCTTCTTCTTCTTCTTCTTCTTCTTCTTCTTCTTCTTCTTCCCACCATCTTCCTCCCTTTCTATTACACCCAACGTCCTGCGTTTGTTTATTTATTTTTGAAAATAATAATAATAATATTAATAATGTAAAGTTGTTTAGTTTTTTTAGAAAGCGTTAGGTGGTCATTTGATAAAAATCGCCTGAGGATACTGTACGGGTGAAACCAAGGTAGCGGATTCAATTGACCTCCTGATTTTATATATATATATATATATATATATATATATATATTAACTGATTTAAAATATGGTTTCATAGCTACACAGGAATTACCATGTTTCAAAAACAAAAACTAACAACTTCAAATTCAATCAAAGACATTAGTTCTGTTTCATCTTAAAGCGAATTTTGTAATCTAAATTTTGGGTTCCAAAATTCGTTTGAAGATGAAACAGAACTAATGCCTTTAATTTAATTCTATAATTGAATTTGAAGCTTTTAGTTTTTGAAACATGGTAATTCCTGTGTAGCGATGGAACCATATTATTAAATCAGTTAATTTATAATATTTACGGTCTGTAAATTTACATTGAGCACTATTTTGTAAAAATAAAAATATCAATAAGAACACCGGATTATATATCTTACTGCTCTTTTTTTTTTTACTCTATATATATATATATATATATATATATATATATATATATATATATATATATATTATATATATTATTTTTTATAAATTCTTTTTCATAACGTCTGATAAGCTTAATAATATTGTGATTTTCTTTCTTCGTTAATGATAATGTTATTAAACTTATCAGACGTTATGAAAGAATTTACATAAATAGACAACATTGTCTATATTATTTAATGAAACATGTATAAATATATATATATATATATATATATATATATATATATATATATGCAGACATATTTATGTAGAAAGGATAAAGCTATAGATTGTTTGATTTTAGAAAAAGTTATTTTGTCTCAAAGGATGGAATATAATTTGTCTGACCAACCGTATTTACCAACAACCTTATGGATGGATGAATGCACTAAAAGGCTGGTCATTCGATCAAGTGGCCAGCTTGAGTTCTTTTTTTCTCTGCCGCTAGCCATATTATTCTGCACCGCACGCACTATGTTACGCCCCATGTCCACTTGTTGGTTTTCAGTAGCCAATGGTCTTTCTCATAAAAGGTAAATATCTGAGATTGTCCCCTCATCATCAAACAAAGAGAAAATTGTGCTCTTAGCTGTGTCATTATGACAGGAGTATATCTCTTGGACAAACTTCATATCCAGTATATGTGTGCCTACTCTAGTGAAATGTTCAATAAGCTAGTCTCAGAGAACATTGCAAATGTATTTTATTGACATTGGATGCCCTGGTATATGCGGTCTTGTGTCAAATCAAACTTAGCTGATTTCTATCGGTTCTACTATAAGGAGATAGAAACCAGTTTTGAAAGCAAGTGAAAGTTATTTTTATCTTTACCATTATTAAATTAATTTCAATTTCTTCTTTTTCTAGACATTGGCGTTCATGGCTCTACACAATTTCCTATCCTTTGTAATTCTTAGTAAAATTTTTTTTTGTTTTTTTCAACTCACTTTAATTCTGTTCTGCCATCCATCTACACGAGCTGGTTAGGTAGATTACACGCTGTTTTTCTCTGTCAATCTTGACTTCTTTATCTCCTGTGAGTGTTAAATTTTCCAAGCCCACTTTCCTCATTACGTGCCCGAGAAATATCAAGAGTTGCTTTCTTATATTAAGTATAAGTGTACATTTTGTTACCATTTTCTCTAAAACCATTGCTCATATGTTCAGTCAATGACATCCACAGCATCCTCCTGTAGAACCACATTTCTCTCGATTCAAACCTTCTCTGCATCTGTGAGGAGATTTTCCAGCATTCTCTGCTATATAGTCGGACTGATATTATGTAACGGTTCAGTAATCTTTTCCTTGTTTCTAACGAAATTTTTCCTGTTTCTTAATACTTTTCTTATATTTTTGAAGGCATCTTTCACCATCCCAATGCGCCCTCATACTACGATGTAACACTTTCCGTCCTTATTAGAATCGGAAATATAATTATTCAATATAACCATATCGTAATAAGTGATGACATGTTTGGTTAATTCCTTCTTCTTATGGTAATGTTAATATTATCTGTTTCCTTATAAGGAAACATTCGGCATTCATTGACCGACCAGCCATCACTACTGACAGATGAAATTTATAAAATCTTTCTATTAAAACAATTTAGGATTAGTCAGAGAATGTATATATATATATATATATATATATATATATATATATATATGCTGATGTGAGTTGCTAGCTCTATCATTGATATTGAGCGTTTTCCAAAAAGTACCGCGTACATATATATAAATATATATATATATATATATATATATATATATATATATATATATATGATAAGTAACAAATAGGAAACGTTTATAAAAAATATATATATATATATATATATATATATATATATATATATATATATATATATATTTTTTTTTGGTTCTATCGTCTTTGTTATTAATATCTCATATTGGGAAGCGTTGCAAGAACCTGGACGCAAATGTTCTGTGGATGAACAAGCGATTAAAGTACTTCCTAGATATTTTCATTTTAGTGAATTATTTTCTCTTTTAATTAGAGTAGTATTTTGTCAAAATTGTCGTATGTTCGTGTGTGTGTGTGTGTGTTTGTTTGTTTGTTTGTTTGTGTGTGTGTGTGTGTGTGTGTATGCATATATCAGCATAAGTATTATAACTTCGAGACGTCCTTAGACAAATTCAATTTTGGTCTTATCATTTTACAAATTTTAGGTTACGTTTAGATAAATTCTTTTCCATTGTACTTGTGATAGAGATGTTGGGTAGAACAATATATATATATATATATATATATATATATATATATATATATATATATATATATAAATGGTGTACTCGTTTGGAAAAAACATCGGATAGCTCAACTTGCAGTAGAACAAAATCGGTACCCGAGGAAAAATGCGGAATAAAAAAAGAAAGAACCAGGAACATTAAAACAAGGCGAAAACAATCGTCCAGTGTTTAAGTCCAAAGAAAAAAAAAACGCGCAAAAAACACAACTACGCAAAATGCTCAATACACGAAGTAGAGCAAAACGTAAGATAATCGTAAGGATCCAGGCAAACTTACCGAGGTTTCACGTAAACGGATCTTCAGGGTAAAGCCGGCAAAAGATCCGTTTAGGTGAAACCTAGATAGGTTTGCCTGGGTCGTTTGGATTATCTTGTTATATGTGATTCGTTGTGTTTATTATAAATCTTTCTTTTAAAAACTGTTCTTGATATATAAGAAAAAATTATATATCGTTATGCCATTCACATTTATACAAACCATAACTGTATAAGGGGAAAATAAAATTATATATTCGTGAATAATTATATCAAAATGTAAGAAATTTTTTATGAGGCCGACCTGTTCTTAGCAATGTGCACGTAAATAATAAAATGGCGGATAAAAATATGTGTACATTGCTGAAAAAATTGTATTGTCAATTATCTCCCTTGGCAAATAACAGAATGTGGGTAGAAACACACACTTCCGTATGTTTATCAGTATAAAAAAAACAGCGTCAAACGAGAGAGCGAGAGAGAGAGAGAGAGAGAGAGATAGAGAGAGAAGAGGAGGATTTCTCGTCTTTTTCATTGTTTTTCTGTTTTTTTAAATTAATATCTTCCTCTTTCTTTCTTTTCTTTTTCTGATTCGTTAACTTGTTTTTATCTTTTTCTCTCCCCCTCTTTTTATTTCATGGCGCAACAACAACAAAAAAGTTAATTAGTATCAACAAAATAATACAATTTTCCTATTTGTTTCCAGGAATTCTTATTGACCCAGCCAGAACCCGCGTAAAAGATTTTGCATTTCATGTTGATTCGACGGGGACATTGACGGCCATTCGTTCAACCTCACCCATTTTAAACAGGTCTTTGTATACGGACGATATCAACGGTGTTTCATACTGGAAATATACTTACAGATGTTTTGCATCCTATCCCTCTTGGAATATTGATTATCCTTTTTTTGTATTTACTTTTAGTTCACTCAAGGCTAAAGAGTCACTCAAGGGAGATGGTTATTGAGTGAGCTTGTTCTAAGGGAGGGATAAGAAGGACGTAAGAAATGCATTTATGAGAACGTGACGGATAAATATCAATTGACGTTGGAGTTAAAGAGATCAAGTCGTCAGGAAAGCATTCTCTCGGGAGTTTATTCCACAAAGGAAAAGTTGTTGGGATGAAGTTGAATGGGACTTGCTTTTTCTAAAAGAAACACGAAGGGAATCTGGATGATTTGCCAACGTGAATACAGCAAGTTGGGCCCTATCAGTGAAGGCCGGAGCAGGTGGAACTAAGGAATGGAACTCGTCCGAACATCTAACAGTTCATATAATGCAAGGTCAAAGATTCACACAATGATAGACTGTTACTGAGTGAAATTTTAAGGAATTGGGTATTAAGAGCATTGTGAGGACGAATAAGATAGATATCTCTTGACCATCGACTATGAGTGTTGTTATCAGGTACGAATTCACACAAGAGTTTATTGTTTTAATTTTTGTGATGTGTACTCCCTGTTTCGCGAGTTTTCTTCATTTATAACTGCCTGTCGCTCTCACGAGTTCAATTTAAAAGCCAAATGTTTATTTGGAGTTAATATTTACTGGAGAAGAATATTCAGTTAACAATTAAATGTGAAAAATGTTGAATTAACTTTGAAGTAACGAGACCCAAACTCCCAAGTCTGAGCAGTAAAAATATTACTGGCAGTTGATATAATGCAAAGTCAAAGACCCACACAATGTTAAAGTGTTGTTGAGTGAAAATGTAAGGGATTGGACATTAAGAGCATTATGAGGAAGATGAGGATAGATATCTGTTGACCATCGACTATGAGTGTAGTTATCAGGTACGAATTCACACAAGAGTTTATTGTCTTCATTTTTGGGATGTGTACTGCCTGTCTTGCGAGTTCAATTTAAAAGCCAAATGTTTATTTGAAGTCAATATTTACTGGAGAACAATATCCAATTAATATTTACAAGTGAAAAATGTTGAATTAACTTCCAAGTAACGAGACCAAAACTCCTAAATCCGAGTGGTAATAAAAAAAAACTTACTGGCAGTTGATATAATGGTCAAAGACACACACAATGATTGAGTGTTGCTGAATGAAACTATAAGGCATTGGGTATTAAGAGCATTATAAGGAAAAGTAGGATTGATATCTGTTTACCATCGACTTAAAGAGACCATGAGTGTAGTTATTAGGTAAGAATTGTCACGGGAGTTTGTTTCAGCAAGTAAAATTTCTGGGGAAGAAGCTGTCTGGTTCTAACTTACTTCTTATCAAAGCATCACTAAGGGAATGGGGATAGTTCGCCGCCGTGAACCAAACATGGCGACTCCTAGCGGCGAAGGTCGAAGCTATTGCCACAAAGGAATGTAACTCGTCTGTAAATCTGCCATAGCGATAGAATAGTGCAAAGGTATCAACGTTTCGTCTGTGGGATAACGCTTGCATGGTGAATAATTATTCATCACTCAAAAGACCGTGTAAGAGCTTTTGAACTCTGACGTGGCTGGACATTGAGGATTGGTCAGTACCAGTCCAGATATAGCAGTCATAAACAATTCTTGGTCTGCTGACTCTTATAAAGAATAGAGCATATTGTGGCGGACTTCACCACATTAATTTAACTTTAGATTAGGAAACCAGGATCACGCAAGAAGGATAACCAAAAGACATTTTTACACATAAAATATGTATTTTAACAAGATGTACAATATCAAACAACGATGTGAAAGAAAACATGCATTTACGTAAGAAAAGTTGAATTAACCAAGAGTTGCCTCTCTTTAACTGTTATTTTAGTGTTCAGTGAGAGATAGTTATTTGGTTTAAGGTTCACTGGAAAAATGTTCATGAGAGTCTCTTGTAATGATTGTTCTTGAAAGATATTGCTGTGTAAGAAGAGTTTTTTGTGAGTGTGTACAAGTTATGTTCAGCATATGTGTGTGTGTGAGTGAGTGAGAAGTTTGGCGCATGGTTTCAACTGTCGTGGATTTGTTTGGCAGTTGAGTTCTCACTAATTGAGATGAGAAATATCTTGGCTTAAATAATCGACTATAGGCTCCAAATCGTTACACGGGAAGAATTATTTTTCACGTGCAAACGATCTGATTGGTTGGCATCGACCAATCAGCGAGCGAGCTTCGGGGGCACTTAAGAAAGCTTCTGTGATCCGTTTCTCCCAAATGCGATTTGTAAATTTCCTGTAAAATGTAGTGGTGATTTATCAACCAACGAATGCTTGGCATTGTAAATGTAATTTGTATGTTTGTATGTATGTATGTTCGTGCGTAATAGATCCCCACAATATCAACGGTATAGGTATTTTCTGGAGCGATCCAACGAACCGACCATTCTTCTGCGATGGTACAACTATACGAGTTCTATTTGGGGTCGGGAGTGAGCTTTAGTCTCAGTAGGCGTTCAAGACAAGGAACCTCTTTGAGGTTATGACCGCACACCAGGATTGGTTCAGGTTTAGATTTCGGCCGATTGTATAATTCAAAGCAAATGTGCAGGCTGTTAACATTCGTTGGCACCCAGCCTACATATTAAACCCGCTAATAGGTTTCGTGCTAATAATGAGTTTTTTTTCTTGTGCTGGAACGGCTCTGCAAACTTTACTATCACTTTCAATGTACAGGCATCAAATTTTGTGTGAATGTCTGAAATACCAACTACCAAACTTCTCGATCAGTTTAGATTCCTTTGTCACAAAGCCACATTTATAGGGCAGTCGGTTAGGTTGGAACTAACTACCCATTAACTATTCTTGGTTTGATCAGACTCTTACAAAGATGGAGCATGGCAGCGGCGGTTAGGTGAATTCTGAATTTGGAAGACTAAAAATAGGAAGTAATGTTGGATTCAAGAAAAGGTTCTGCAAAAAGAAGAGACTAAAATTGTAGTGTTAGGGAAGCATCTTCTAGGGATTCAATTTTTACAAAGCAACAATTCTGGGAAAGAAACTGTTTGCGTGGAACTTGTTCCTTATCAAAGGAACACGAAGGGATGATTTGCCACTGTGAATATAGCATAGCGGGTTCGAAATCTACTGGTCGATGCAGATAGAATAAGGAATGTAACCCGTCTTGAAAAGGGTTGATAAACCGTAAAAAACAAATCGATCAAATCAAATCAAAATGAATTTGCTGCAAGTTTACATCACGACCATAATCACGCAACCCGTAACACCTTAGAGTAATAGCAGTGGTGTGTCAAGAGCAAAATAGCCTGATAGAGACCCACCGTCCTCAGCCTGGTTTTCCTTTTCTTAGACTGGTCGCCAACCAAGGCTATAGCATCCAGGCCGTCCTGCTATTTATCTATATCTGCCATAATAATTGCAATAGAACAATGAGCGGCTAGTAACATTTTATCTGTAAGTTAAGGGTTGCACGATGCAGAATAATTCATCGCCTACAAGGCTACGTAAGCGCTTTTGAAATTTGTCGAGCCTGGGCAGTGAGAATTGAGCATCACCAACTCAGACATGGCTTCAGTCCCTTTCTCATCGCCGAAACGTAGCTTCCTTGTGCCTTTTTCTATAAATAATTTAATGGTAATTGTTCTGATGAACCTTCAGCTATGATGCCTAGATAATAAGAATTTAAGCGCAGTACGAGATTGGCGGCAAGGTCTCATTATTTGAAAGTTGAAATGGCTAGATGTAACCATCAGTTCTACGCTAACCGTTTCTTTTCTCGCACTTTTCACTTGTGGGACTCTTTTCCAGCTTTCTTGCTTCCCGTCAAGTTTGATCTTCAAAAATGTGAAAGTAATGTAAATCGTTATTTTCTCTTTTATTAACTCTTGTTCTTTTATTCTTCTCACCCCTTAATAATATTTTTCTCATTTTCTCTAAGTCTCAGTAACCCCCTTGCGCCATAGTAGCTTTATTGCCTTGCTTGGGCGAAATGATAAAAAAATCTCAGTCTAATCTGACTCTTGTAAAGATAGAGCATGGCAACAGGAGTTAGTTTTTTTTTTTTTTTTTTTGTCAAGAGCGACACAAAGAAGCAATATATACCCTTTCCATTTGAGGTCGGGAGTGAGCTTTAGAGCCAGTAGGCGTTCGAAACAAGTAGTCTCTTTGAAGGTATGACCACTCGTCGGGATTAGTGCAGGTTTAGGGTTTGCTCAGTGGCGATGGAATGCTACTAGCTTAGATTTGGGTGTATTGAATGACATCAGTCTGTCTTTTTTTTTTTTAATGATCTGTGAGATATAGGTCAGAAGAGAAATCATCTGCCAAGCACATGTCATCAAGATATTTGGGGTGGGGGTGCGCCCACACACTATGGTATCATCTGCATATATATTTACTAAAGTCTTTGGGTTTTATTGGGCGTATCCTTAACATAAATTAGAACGAGGGCTCGACCAAGAAGAGGCCCTTGGAGGACTGGCTATGAACTCGACCTTCATAGACATACCTGACAGGAAAGATTTGATAACTGAGAGGAGTCTCCTAGATATTCCATAGTTGGCCCGTGTCTGTTGCAGTACCCCTGTGCCACACCTTGTCAAAGCCTGTCGAGATAATTTTTTTTTTATTATCAATCGCTTCAGTGATTCTGTGCATGCTAATATTTCGGATATCAGCAGTGAAACTAGAAGAGTGAAATCTATACTGTTTGTCGCTCATGACTTTGTTTACTAGTATTTTCAACGCAAGTTTTGTTCAACACCTTAGCGGCATAGTAATGTAAATATTTGAATGTCGACTCACTGCTTAACATGTGGATTGTCAGGGCAGGTGGGAAAAAATTGTCGATAAGATATAATATTAAGTTAAGTAATAAATACTTTCCGTTTTTGTTTATATTTTTTAAGAATTAAAGTACAGTTACGTTTTATTCCATCATATATTCGCCATTATTTGCCGGGACTTGTTGCCACTTATCAGGCAGTTCTTTGATACGGTCTTGAATAAAATACAGCAGGTTTTGATGTGAAAATGTTATCGATGAACTCTTAAATCTGGTTTATGATTAAAGAAATTTTGCCTAGTCAAAGCAAAAAGGTAATAACTGTTTAGTATAAAGTCAGATAAGTATGGCAGGTGGGTCGGACATATGTCATTACAAATGGTTGCCTAAAATGGAAATTACTTATTACTCAACGGGCTCTGTGGGCGTTGAACAAACACAAATGCGCTTGAGCAGGAGATTTTTCTTGGCCTCAATCTCTTCGAGAATTTTTCGGCCATAATGAGATTTCTGTAAATTTCGTTTTTGACCTGCCTAAAGGAGAGCAACATTCTTAACATCATTTGATGCCGGTTATTCGAAAATATTAAGAGGAATTAAAAGACGAACAAAACATGTTCCGAAGCCTTCGTTCCTTTACGACTAGTTTAGTTTGGTTTGGTTTGGTTTACGGCATGTGAACCTCAATGGGTTATTTAATACCGACAAGATTTTCATTGCTGATAATATTTTTTCCGAAATCTATTTCTGGTAATATTTTTTTCCTTCAAAAATGTATCGCTTGTAATTCCTTTTTTCAAAAAAGGATAGCTGGTAATATCTTTTTAAAAAAAAATGTATTGCTGTAAATAATCATTTTACAAAGTATTTCTGGTATTAAAACCTATTTTTACACTTTCATAGTGTTTTGACCCCAGTTTTGGGGTTAACTATTTGCCCATAGTTGGGACCCTAATAGGTGCTACCACCCCGGGTCAGGGTGGACCTGGGAACACCAGCAATTAAGAGGTGTGATTTCACGCCCCTCAAAACTTCCTGATCAGAGGCCTTGCTGCTGGACGTAGTTTAACGTCTTACCCAGGACGCGGATGTAGTTTATCGTCATACCCAGGACGGGACAAGTTTGGTGCTGCTTGAGTAATATGTGGAAATTATTTGCAAACATTCTTTAGTTGTACAGCTGCACGGAGTTTACCTGAGTATGGCACGAAATATCACAAGATCTAAAAAGGTGGATTGATCTTGTTGTGTTTGTAAAATTCGTCTGCTCCTATGCACAATGCATTCGTCAGGTACTAATTGAAAACTACTAGTCGGGGACAAAATGTATATTTATTCGAAATATAAATGTTAGCTCTGTTATAATAGATCATTCAAAGGTGCTATACCGGGTGTAACAGCAAAATTGACCAAATCGTGTAACAGCAAAATTGTCCAATTGTTAGATTAAGCTCTGAACAGTTGTATATTAGAAATGATTAAAGATATCTTACTGGAATTCTCCGAGGTTTTTATAACGCTGTTGGGCTCTGAGCAATGACAATGTATAATTATTCTCCAAGCTTAACAGGAAAATCGTTATGAAATGGATCATAAACGAAACTGACATGTTCATCATTAATTAATCGTAGCTAAGGGTTATGAAATATTGAAATAAAATGAATATACATATAGGACACTTTTAAAAACAGTGCCTCCTACCCCCCCCCGCTATTAACGCATTGTCCTTCAACTGAATTGAGCTCTCCGGTTCACTGGCGTATTTCGTGTAGAAACCGTTAGAATTTCCCTTTCTCTCTGCGGTGCGACGATAGCCTAGGGTTGGATCTCTGACTAACGCCAAATCGGTCGGGTTTCGATCGGACGTCTAGCCACCCTGAATTGCTGTGATACAGCGAAACAGTCTGTCTGTGGATGACAATATATATATATATATATATATATATATATATATATATATGTATGTATTATTTCAGGATAATTTTCCAACTTATTCAAGATTATCTTTGCCCTGTCTAACCTTCTAACTTTCTGTCCTGGAGTAACAAGATACCTGACAGGTTTCATGTACGATTTCATTTTCAAATATTTTTTCACTGCTCTTTCGACTGTCATAGGTGAAACTCCTTTCTCAAGGGCCAAACGTCTTAAGAATTGAGTTGGATCTTTTCTAATTGATCTCTTTAGATCTAAGTTGAAATAATGATCCCTCTTCCTGTTGTGATTTCCCGATCCAGTTTTTCTTTCTACTGTTCCATCTTTTTTAAACTTATTCACCGTTATCTTGATGGTTCATGAATGGACTTGAAGATCGAAGTAAATGTATCATTGTTGGTACCATTACTAAAGGCCTGAGTGGTATTTTCCTCCCACCATTGCTCAGTTGGGAAGACATAGTGGGGCTGACATAAAACAATTTAAACCCGTTCTACTTCTAGCTGAAGAAATCAGTGGATTTTTCAGTGATTCTTACCACAAATGGTGTCAAGATGGCTAAACGTCTTATCTGAAAATCTGAGGAAAAAAAACTCAATGCTTTTTTAGATGTTAAACATTTTGTGGGACGGACAATCGGGCCGTTGCTGTCACACGATTTGTACAAGTTTGCTGTTACATCCGGTATATATTTGCAATGTAAATATTACGTTTTGGGGATCTTATGGAAAAGGTGCCGTGGGATGATCAGTTTATTAACGTGCAACTTTGATACGTTTTGCCGTAAGATTCAAAAACATAACTCTGTGACTCTAGTTGAAAGGACATTGAGCGGCCTATTCAAGAAATTCAAATTTACTATGTATTTTTATTGAATTAAATTTCAATTAAATAATTAATAGTTCATATTGTGTGTGTATAGAATTAAGGTATTTTATTTTTTTAATCTGTAATATTTTTATTACTTCAATTGTTTTTTTTATTGGATAAATTTTTCTCCTGCAAAGTGAGACACGGGTTCAAGTCGTACCGGAAAGTAGATTTTCTCGAGTGTGCAATGTCCGTAGAAAAAAAAAAAAAAAACACTGTTTAAACAAAAAAAAAAGCCTCTATTCAATTACGGGTATCCATTAAAAATAACGTTTGAAGTAATGAAAATATGTCAGTTTCAAAAATTAAATCCATTAATTCTTTAGAAATTGCTTTGTTTACGTTACGGATGCAAAACTAAGCAGATATGGTGTTCGAGAAAACTGTGAAGCTCTTTGTAGCTGAGAAATCAAAAGTACACCGGACCAGATGGTGTTTTCTCTTGTAAAATTAGCAAAGATGACAATTACATTACAATATATTAACCAATACTTAATACATTTCGTTTTCACTCTCGGGTAGTCATGTATGACGTCATGAGCTGCGGTGCGATTTTCGATTCCAGCGTCTCGTATTTATGAGTTTGTCGTTGCTTAAATACCTTCCATGCAAACAAAAACAGACTATCATTATTGTTTTGTCCGTGTATTGGTTAATATATTGTAATGTAATTGTCATCTTTGATCATGGCTTATGTAACCCGAAAGCTTAGATAGGATTCAAAAATATGTATCAATATTATTTCCATTTTTTCTTTTAATGATAATGTTATTAAGCTTATCAGACGATATGAAAAGAATTTACATAAAATAAATAGACAAAACTTGTCTATATTATTTAATGAAACATGCATCAATGCAGCCTAAATACACAATATATATATATATATATATATATATATATATATATATATATATATATAGAGAGAGAGAGAGAGAGAGAGTATCAAAATATTTTTACAAACTTTTATTGTTGTACCTCAATACAACAATTCATAACAAATATTCAATATGTCCTCAGCTTGCTTCTACATAGGCATGCACCCGTCGGATCCTTGACTGGCAGACCTTTTCAAATACTCCCACACGGTGTCGAATGGATTCACATGCCCCCGTAACACGTTGATGAAGTATCTCTGCATTATTAATAACTGCTGAATAAACCATTTTTTTAGGTAGCCCTACAGCAAAATCAAAAGGATTTACTTCAGAAGAACGTGCAGTCTATGGAAAAGGTCTTCCCCTATCTATCCATCTTTCATGGACTTTACATCGACTTTTATCCTTGTTTTTGTGTAAGGAACCCTCCTCCAATATTTGTAAAAGTATTCTTGATACACCCTATATATATATATATATATATATATATATATATATATATATATATATATATATACTTCAAACGTTATTAATAGCGGTTACTATTATTCGAAATAGACGCCTCATAATAATGTTTAAAGTAAAAAAGAGGGACATGGGTTGATTCCTGACAGAACGCATTTCTATTGAGATTTCACGAATAGGCAGATTGATATACCTAATAACACACACTATTTAATGTAAAAATATAAAATGCAGCGTCTGTGTCAAATACAAGTATATATATATATATATATATATATATATATATATATATATATATATATATATATATCGAGTCTAATTCGTTACCTATTCGTCACCGAGGCCCGTTGGTGGTACAGCTGGTATGATGTTCGTCTAATATCGTAATGGTTTGACGTTTCTTCTAGACTCGATGAATTACTTAATTCTTACACACACACACACACACACACACACATACACACACACATACACACACACATACATATATGTATATTTTTGTAGTCAGAATTACCTTGGCGTTAATTATTGAAGATCAATTCATAGTTCAACTCACAACCAGAACTGGAAGCCTGTTTAAGTTGTCACAATTCAACTTGGAACGAATTTTTCATTTTTATTTTCAAATTACAGTAATTTGTTACTTGAACAAGCTTAAGAAATTTGTGACTTTTACATTTAGAATAACTTTAGCTTATTTAATTGAAATAAGTATAAACATATAACAAACTGTTTTGTTTTGCTTGTCATTGTATGTCTATGATAAAATAGTGTGATGTTAAAATAGTGTAATGTTAGGTACGCAATCAGCCCCCTCCCTCATACACATTTAGAGGATTAGGGCAAGGCATTCTCTCTCCTCAGATTCTCAACCAAGTTGGCCTTGTTTTTAAGAAACTCAGCTTGGAAAATATAAAGGCAGATAGGCTGTCTTATAGTTGAGTCTTAGCCAATTCTTTTAAAAAACGGTTTTGTTTTGAAGTTGTTGCTCTGTTATTTTTTTAATAAGTGTCATGATTCCAAGTCAAGTACAAAAACCCTTTGTTCAATGTTTGAAGAATTTTGGAAATCCCACCGCACAAGATTTTGATATGAACTAACTTCGTTTCATGTGCTCTCAAGTGGCCGATATGCATACGAATGCGATGATTCTTTTAAAAAAGTCGGGTTTCTTTCTATTGGCATTCTTTCGCAAACAGTCTAAAGAGACCAGAATTTATATATCACGAAAACGAAGAACGGAGAGAAAGATTGAAGAGGCAAGAGAGAGACGGAAGACGGAGAGAAAAGAGAGAGAGAGAGAGATAGAGAGAGAGAGAGAGAGAGAGAGAGAGAGAGAGAAATGAAGAGATATAAACAAATTAAAACGCGAGAAACAAAGAGAGAAATACAAGTAAAGACAAGAGAAAATAAAGAAAGGGGCCAAAAAAAAAAAAAGAAAAAAAAGATAGAGATTTGTTAAAATAGGAAGTATAAAGAAGTGAATGCTATAAATTATTATTTAGAAAGAGGCAAATGGAAAAGAGCGTCTAAAAGAAACACAGATAAGTCACCATCAGATTTGATTTGCTCTAGTGGTTCTAGTAATTTGAAGATACAGAAAAAGTTCACGATGATTTCATCGAATTAATTTGAAAAGGATCATAATTTAGTATATATCTAATAGTAGCCTGACCAAAGAGGGTCATGAATGATGTGATCAAAGGAACAATTGCCCATACAGTCCGACTGAACGGATCCAAGTAAACATGTCGTGAATATGGAGGCTGAAAAGGTCGTGCTTATTTAACCTTATTTGGGTACACTTGCATAAAATAACCACTAGTAACTGACGCTCGGAAAAAGACAGAAACAAATTAAATTAATGCTTTGGGTGGGAGAGCATTTAAGGACATTTTACCTTTCTAGTATCTAATAGGAATGTATGTGGAGGTCGCTTCAATCACATTCTTGAAGGTGGTAAGCTGATTTTAAGTAAAGCAGTCTGGCTCTTTGTTCAACTTAGACAAATTGGAATAAATACATCTAGTCTCTTGTTCAAATTAACTCCTTGAAAAAAGAAAGTGTGTAACAAAGAAGAATAGCGATATTTTATGAGTAATAAAATCATTATCTTACAAGGAAATGCCAGGCAAAAAAAAAAAAAAAAAGAGGCGGGAAAATATTCACAGCAAATTTTTTTTTGAAAAACTAAAGGCTGTAGAGACGGTTAAAAATCAATTTATTGCAATAAAACTTTGGGATTATTAACTTTCTGTCTGAATAACTGTATCTTCCATGTGCCGTGTCCTTTCAGAACATGCGAGATCACGGCTTTCCACAACTTCCTATTCTGTTACTCTTAGTAACGTCTCTCTTTTTGTCAACCCTCCCATCCCTCTGCCATTGTTGTCCCTTTTGTTTTTGATATGACCTGTGAGTGTTAAATTTTCTAAGTCCTCCTACATTATTTTTTTGTCTATAAAATTCCAGTTGTCTTTTTCTGACACAAGTATCTTTTTAGTTTCCACTTTCTTGAATATTACTTCGTTGATCACGTTATCCGTCCCTAGAATTCTTAGCATCCTTCTGTAGACCTATATTTCTGTTGCTCCCAGTTATCTCTTCATATCTGAAGAAATTGTTCATCTTTCACTGCCTATAGAAGGAAAACTCTTTTCTCCTGATTTAACCATTTATTCCGAGCATCATCGACCTGGTACTCAAAATAGAATCTCAGCCTGGGACTATCTGTAGTAGCTAGTTTTCTTCTTTTATATGCATTAACCTTTCAGTACTTTGGCGGTCATGGCTCTCCACAAGTTCCTATCTTTGATAGCTCTAAGCAGTCCATGTCCTATCATCCATTTACACATGTTCATTAAGAAGGTTATTCACTGTTTTTTCAGTCTCTTTTTGTTGTAACTTGAGATATCAAATAACAATAGCAGAAAACTTGAATTGGTTTAACAAGTTTATTACCTTTTGATTCAGGAAAACATAATATAGAAGAGAAACTAGGGAAGAAAATGTTTAGCTGTGAATGACTAAATGTTTTCAGCAAAAGCTACTGCTGCTATTGCTTCTCCTGCTACTCCTCTTGATGTTGGACTATTTTTATATCTTTCGTCCAACGGCCGAGTCCAAACTTGTAGGGAAATATTCACCCTCACAACAATTAATAAAAAGATATTCAAGTATTACATCAACTAAATGAAAGCCAACTTAAGCAAATTTTTAAAGTTTTTCTTCACAAACTCTACAACAGAAAAGAATATTCATTTAAATATAATTATACATTTTTGATAAATGTAATTGTTAATGCCA